>JBBMJY010000011.1:3645406-3661957 GCA_037833715.1 Toxotes lorentzi
GTGTGTGTGTGTGTGTGTGTGTGTGTGTGTGTGTGTGTGTGTGTGTGTGTGTGTGTGTGTGTGTGTGTGTGCGCTCATATCAGCAACAATCCACCAATGTCCACTGACAGATTGTCATGGTCCAAATTAAACCATGCTGTTTCTATTTCAGTGTTTATATTTAAATATCAGACTCAAGCCAACATCATTCTTGCTCACAGGAAGATAGAATCTCATTATAACCTCATAATATCCTAGTGGGTTTAAAATTTATCATAACGTTTATGTCACATGGCCACAGTGATTCCCCAGCGACGCCTGTCAGTTCGTGTTTCACATCCTCTCCTGAGCCATTTTCCTTAACTTAACTAAGATATTGAAGTTTGATCCTCTTTGCACTCAGTTCAACTCAGTGCAAACAGCTAGTACCTAAATGTTTTGACACCGGTGGTACAAGCTTCAAGCTGATTAAATGACATTTGGTGTATTTCTTCTTCCTTAGTTGATACTTGACTGTTCAATAAACCCCTCCCTCAATCCAGTCGTGCTGTTGCCTGAAACCTGTAGGCTAGGCCCAACACTTGCCAGCTAAAAATGAGAAGCCTGCCTCTAATTCATTCTGAAATCAAGGACTTCTTGTTCCAAAAAATTACTATGAATTTTGAGTGGCAAATCTGCCACTGTTGTGACAGTAAACTACATGTCAAGCTACAGGAGAACACGAAACTAAAGGGGAGTGGGGCTTTGTCATTTATTTCTCAAACACGTTGAAGATAATTATTTCTCAAACAATACTGGCGATGCCTGAAAACATTTTGAAAGTAATATCTCATTCCTGTTCCAATGACTAATGAAGGATGTGACTCCAGAGCAACCCTCCAAAATCTCTTCATCCTCTTGACCTGAAGGGAATGTTCCCTCAACATCAACAGCCTAATCCCTGCCTCCTGCCAAGCTATCACACACACACACACACACACACACACACACACACACACACACACACAGTGAGACACACAGTGAGACACACAGAAACACACACACACACACACACACAAAAGGAAAAAAACACTTCCATCATAACAGTCTTGTCAGTTTTATCAAGACTAATTCTCGAACATCTGTTTGACCCTGAGAGTAGTGTTAAGTGGTGACATGAATTATAGTAATGGCTCCACAGTGAGCATCTTCATTTGTGTTTGTAACAGAGCTCACTTCACCTCACACATACTGTGTCAGTCACAAATTAACACGCTTTCAGAGGAATGGGTTTGTTTAGTAGAAGGCAAAAAACCAAACACAACTTCAAACACTACTAACCAAGTGGTTATTTATACTCTCTGTATTATTCATAAGAAAACCTGGCAGAATGGAATTTCATAATTTTTGTGCCTCTATTTTGACTCCCCCCCCCCCACCCCTTTTTTTTTTTTGGTCCTAATTTTTGTTTCTGTTTTCATCAGGTTCTGGAAAGCGTCGCAGGAAGCAGGATCAGTGCTGCAGTCACCTGAACTCACTCTCAGCCATCAAGTACGCTATTGTTTCCCTCTACATCCTGGTTCTTCTCACCATCTTTGGACTCTGCTTGGCAGGTAAGATATGATCTAATCATGTGTTTGGTTACATTAGGTATCTACATGTATGTACCTATGTTATGTATCTATGTACCAGATGATTTAGCCTTCAATCTCACTCTGTCTTTGATTAACATAAAACAACATTTGATTCACACTGGTAAGTTGGGTGGTCAGGGACCAATGGAAAAAAAAGAATTCATTATTTTATCTTTATCAGTTTGTTCAAATACTTTTTAGAAATTGGTTCAAAGCAGGTTCATGATTAAGTTATTTTTAAAACACTCAGTATTACAAATGAAAAGTTTGGATTCATATTTGTTGGTGATGATCTTGACCTTCTTTTGCTAGCTGCTTCCTGTGAAATGCTTGCTAGTAATGGAGAGCATACGTTACGTGTCCACATGAACAAGTCCAAATGTACGGAGAGTGTCTATACAGATGTTGCTGGTTGCTTCCCGAATGATGATGCAGGAGATGCTGCAAAACTTTTTCCAAGTTTCGCTTGTGCAAGTTGAGTAAAATGATTCTCAGTTGAGGCCTTCATAACACATGTTGTGCTTTTGCTGTGTGTTTTGATTGTAAATATGATTTCATTATTCTAGCCTGAGTGTTTGTTTTAACTTCATGTGAGGAAAAATGTGATGATGATGTGATATGCTCATGCTGTGGTGTCAGAGATGGGGTGTTAGATTAGAGTGTTAGATGTTTATATCACACACGGGAGGCTGGAAAGAGAAAGAAAAAGAAAGGAAGAGAGTAAAAAAGAAGTGCAGCAGCAGAGCACTGTAGTGTAGTCACTGAGAAAGAGAGCATATTGTCCATCTTTTGTTCTCAGAGCTCTGTTATGCAGATGACATCAGCCATTCCTCAAGGTTGAATTGTAATGAAGGACACACACATGCACATATACACACTTGCACCATAAAATCCCACAAAGTTAGTCTTAGGTAACACTCTGGGATGTGACCCCCCCTCCCCAACTGTCTGTTCTGGTTTAGCATTGAGAACACACACACACACACACACACACACACACACACACACACACACACACACACACACACACACACAGTCTCTCTCACACAAATGTGTGCAATGAATAAACAATCATATAAGTATAATGTAACCTCCAGTAATGTGAAGTCCTGCTGGTGATTTTATTGACTTTCTGCACTTGACAAAATTGGACATTTTACTGCTGAAAAGTTTGTAATATAAAGTTTCAGTGCCAGAGGTCGCGCAGATCTCTGTATCTGCTTAATGAAGCCTCATTCACCTGTCCTTGGAGATTTCTAATCTGAATCGTGAAATCAATTTTCCAAGTGCAGCGCACAATTGACCTGTCTCCTTCCCGCTGCTCTTGTAGAGCTCAGTACACGTGTGACAGATTTAGAGTTGATTCCCACATGTGAAAGTTACGTGTGTCACAGCATTTTGGAAGCGTGACAAGCTTGACCTTTTACACAGCGACTTAAAAGACAGAGGAGAGATAAAGCGTGACGGTGCCTTTAACATTCTGGCTCCTTTTGTGCTGCATGGTTCCCATACTGTGCCTCATCCATGGCTGTGGGAGTGCCAGGTTTGCAGGAGAAGGATTCCACTATACAAAACTCTTTTGCACCGGGGCTCCTAATGGTCACCAAAAAGCTTCAGCACCTTTTAGCCTGATTCGTGAGTTGGGATCAAAACTGATCTTCTAGGAGACCAAGGCCGTGATGATTAGTTTCAGATGTACGGATTTGTATAGTCAGTGAGAGCTCAGCGTCTAATTTGTTGTCTATAGAGCAAATCAACACCAGTTGATTGTCAGAAAAGTACTGGAAGTAAGTAAGTGTTTCCAGTTTGGTACCTTAATAACATTGGACTTATAATTAGATTTTGCGTTTTATAATGTCACTTAGAGGCATTTTGCCCTGATTCGATGTGGCTTTGGCCATGATCTGTCTACGATGCATGTCCTTATCTTTACTCCATTGGTGCCTCAGTGATCAGGTTTTGAATCATGGCCCTGTGGTGTTTCCATCAAGACACACTCACAATTCAGGTCAACCACTGTGTCAGTAACGTCATGATTTTCCTTATGCTAATCATTATCCATATTCTCACTGTAAAAAAAACATTACACAATATCAGCCCAGTAATTGCCTGACCCAACATGCATGTGTGTCAGGGACAAAAATTAGCACTGGGTGTGTCCAACCTGTAGTCTGTCATGTCTCTCAGCCATATCTCGGAAAGAATTTATGACTTTGTTAGAGCAATCTGACACAGTGACACAGTTATCTCAAAACACAAAAATGAAAAACACTGATATCTCAAAAATGGAAACAACAGTACTGTTGTTCACCCAGTGCATTGCCGGAGTCATAGCGGGTCATCATAGTGTCACTATAATCATGGTAAGCACTAAGAAAAGAAAGGGCAGTGAACACAATCCTGCAGCAAGCAAGACCAAAAATATATTCAGTATCAACATGGCACAAGTGTCAGTCGTGTAAATCTCAGTTTGGATTGATCAACATTGCAGTCGGTTCATTTTGGACAGTTTATTTAAATCATCATCATTTTGAATGATGAGCTCATGTTCAGACTAACTGCTGTTTCTGAGATTTATTCCAAACATCACGTCTCAGTGATTGGCACAAAATGACTGAAACTGTATTGTGGAAACTTGGATGTGTGAGTTATGGAAATTAGCTGTTTTTTCATATCACTCGGTTTGTGACACAGTGTTGTCATAAATTCCAGTGTCTTCAGAGCTTACACCGCTGCTATTCCTCCTCCTCCTGGTTGATTTGGAAAACCCTGGCGTGACGCCACAGTAGCCTCATGGCCAAATCACTCGTGTGTGTGTGAATGAGAAAGCCTGTGGAGGTGTGTCAGACTTTATGGCTATTACCTTTTGCGAACCCTGCTGTGGCCTCCTTGTAAACGTCAGCTCTCTTATTAGAGGAGAGGAAGACAAAGATAGTTTGACGGGGAGAAAAGGAAAGAAAAATTAGGGAAGATAGAGTTAGACGGAGTGACAGGCCCAGAAACAGGTTTAAGAGCTGCTTGGATTCAGACCAGCAGGATCCTGGAGGAATCAACTGCTCTCACTAATCCTAATTTCATTTCAAGACCTCCTCTCCCCGAGCCACCCACTCATGCCGTAACCACATGGCTGATGCCATTAAATGGTTGTGGCTGTGTGCGCATTCCCAGGCACAGAGAGGTAGTTAAGAGTTTGGAACGGGTTCGTTGTCGTCACAGAGGTATTTGGTTGTTTAAGGCTTTTAGATGAGGTTGTTTTAGAAAAGCAATCAAACCAAGCTTTTCGGACGGCCTCTCTTAAATTAAATGCCGGCCATTCAAAAGCTAAGTGGCTCCAGCGTAACTGCACAGGAGGCCTCTCTGCCACATGCACACACACATTCATATGATGCGAGTGCACCCACAAACACAGTCACAACGGCTGCCAGTTTTCCGATGTGAACACAGATTCAGCCCTGTGTTATCCACATTTGCTTTTTGTTTGAATTCTCACTTGACTTTGACTTTTTGGTTTTTTTTTTTCCCAGCTCTTATTTTGCCTCCTTGGCCTCCGCTCAACTTCATGGCTCCTAGTCATTCTTGTGCTTTCAAACACATCCATATTTCATTGCTAGAAGAATCATGGAGCCTTATCATTGACTGAACACATCTGCATTCGTGACATGATAAGTATAATATATGTCTCAGCAAATCTGATCCTAAATCTTGGTTTTGGACAAGTGAAAGAGGGGAGAGTGATAAAGAGAAACAGAGACAGATGAAACCAAAATGACAAAGGATGAAAGAGGCAGATGATTCCTGCTCCATTCATCATGAGGTTAAGAGCTGCCTTATCACTCCATTACTTTTACAAGCTTATCTCCGTGTAGATAGGAGATAGCTCTGTCCACTCTCATCAGGAGCCTCTGCAGCAGAAGAGATTGGTCACTTGTAGTCACTTATTTTGGCTGCCACAGCTCAAGAGGACGGCCACTACTTAAGAAACACGTTTTATCATTTTAGCATTAAAGCTGCACTAGACGACATGCTGTGCATGCTAGCCAGCCCAAATGCTGGCAAGATGCAATGTGAGTGAGGTGACTTTGTCTCCCAAAAAACCCTGTGGACTGACTCCCTGTTTACATGTACAGACTAAAAGCAGTAATCTTCTTCCTGACCTCGCATGAGCCTAAAAGTTGCAGGTTTATCATTGAACACATCATTCACATGCTCGGGTCTCAAAGAGCTGATACACCGGCACACACTCTGCATGTGTGCACCAGGGAGTCATTCTTTTTCTGTGTGTTGGAGTGATGGTGCAGAGGTATGCATTTATTTTTCCATTGTTTATCCGTTGTTAATACATCCATATTGTTTGGACAGTGTGTTCACTACACTGTCTGAGAAATCTCTGTGCTTCACACTAAAGTTTCTTAACTACCTGCAGGAAGAGAAAATCGCTCGTAAGTGATCATTTATTTGATAAAATACATAAAAAGCACAATTTTAAAGCTGTGTGGAGTGTTCCCTAAGAACTGCTGGACTATTGCCATTTTTAAATTCATTTTGATATGTGCATTTTGGACAGGCTCCAAGATTCACTTTTTGCTCTTTGTAATGGTTCCCATGTGGGTTTACATAACAATGAGGGCTATATTAGGTTAAGATTAAAATGAAAAATAATAGGACATAACTATTAAATAACTATTTTTTAAATCATGAACAATTCTCTGCAACAGCAAAAAGCTGAGGCTGAAACTTGAGACATGTTCTACAGTGAAAGAGGTGCTAAATTTGTGATCCCACAGAGTGCTTAATTTCTTTCACCCAAATGAGCTTTATTGTACATTATCTGGCTCTATTGCATGAAACACACCTCCTTTTGGGTGCAGTTGATTGGCCCATATCACATGTTATACTTGAACTAAAAAGAAACCGGATGCAGAGTTTTGTCTGAAGCCGTCGCTTTTCTGTTGTCGCTCATTAATGCCAAAACTTCAGCAGCAGAATGTATAAACTCCTTTTCAGAAGATTCCTAAGCTCTTTCAGATGTTTTTCTCATCTCATCCAAAGTTTTACAATACCTTAGAGAGGATAAAACATTGCTGCATATACAGGACAAGAAGAGTAGGTGAGAGAAATGTGGGACTGATCTAAATTGTCTTGTGGCACTGCCCACAGGGCAAGAAACCAAAGAAAATAAGTGATAGAAATAGAAGTAAAACGAGTTAACATTGGTGTTGCTTTGAGACAGCTCTCGGCAAGTAAAGGAATGAAGTTTGATGCTGAACTTGTGTTACATTAATGACAATAAGCAGTGCATCAATAATTTGTATTTGTCCTTGTTTGCACAATATTCAAAAGGAGGTAAAATTCAGAAAGAAAAAAAATTACAACGTTAACATACAAAATAATATTCATACAGTCATGAGACTGTAAGTAGGAAAATATGCAATGAAACATGCATTTTAAATTTTTCTGCAGATTTAAATTTGAATAAAAAAATCTTATTCCTTATAAGGAAAACTGCATCACAACAAAGTTCTGTAAAGGAAAATATGCTGGAACATAATAGGTCATAAAAATAATTGTCTTCTTCTGCCTTTAACTGCGATCCAGCTTGTCACATATTCTGATTTTCTCTCATGGTTTGGTTATTAGATTTTCTCTGTAAAGCCTCAGTTACAATCACACAGTCATACCCACAGAAAGCAAAGGTTACACATGAGCTTAGTTATATGCTGCATTGCTTTTCACTGTCCTTGCATGCCTGTTGACTCATGCAAAAGGCACATGCACTCCTAACAAAACAGTTATTTGGTTTTTTAGCACAGTGGTTGTTTGAAAGAAGAGATTTCTATCACTGAGCTCATATTTATCTACATAGGATTTTTATGTGCCATACTTCCAGAGTGTGCGTAAAATTGATTATTTCCTCTTATTTATCTGTAGTTTTATTTTTATAAATGCTATAGATCCTTGGATGAGCCCTATATTCCTGTGTGAATTTTGGCCAGACGTTGCCACAAATATCTCGTTCTACAATTGGAATCAATTGGAATAACAGGTTATGTAAAACACCCAACAAACACATCTGTATAGGCCCGTATATGGCCTTGCAGACAGAGCCTGGGCTGATAACTGCCTGGGTGTTCAGGACAGGAGGTTTAAGAAGGATTTACATGTCTTATTTCTCTGTTTATGAGCTGGATAGAGATCTGTTACCATGCAAAATATTGAAGAATTGGTCTATTTTCATCCCCAATGATTTACATCCACCTGCCGTTTATACAGTCCAGTTTCTATCCACACCTGTAGTATTTTACAGGTACTGTATGATGGAGGACACCAGCCAGTTTTGTTAACTGGGTTATTTTCCTCCCATGTGTTGCAAATCTTAAAATGCAGCCTATATTCCTCTGTTTAACTTATACTGTAGGTGCAGCTGAGTCATGTTTTCCAGTCGGAGCAAACATGCAGCTCACAGGTTTGGTGTGGTTGTGCTCTTTTCCTCAGCCACTTAATTGCTGGAAAACATGATGGTGGATTTGTTATTCTTCTTCTAAGCCTTGAAATCTTCCAACAAAAATCTGTTTGTGTCTTTCAGTGACACTGTAGGTAAAAGGCAGGTTATTGCCCTGGGCTCTGAAACAGCTTTGGTTTATTTTGGTATTTGGCCGTTGTAGTAACTGGGTTTGGTCGTGCATTTTTTATCATAATCATGTTTGTGTTTCATGTCAACTTTTCCTGCAGCAGCTACAAATTATTTTGACTCTAAAGAAAGCAGATTATTTATAGACCACTTTCTAAAAGCAGCAGTTTCTGTCAAACACTCTGTTCCATAGCATCTGTGACCAAGCAAATATCGACAAAAGTATTTCACCAGCATCTTATCAGAGTATTTAAGCAGCTCTCTTGAACACACACAGCCGTTTGAGTTTATGATGGTTCCGTTTTTTTTTTTCAACCTACCACAGCAGCTTACTGTGTAACCATGGAAACCACAGCGAGGGAAATGATGCAGAATGTGTTGTGCAAGGCTGCTGGAGCAGATGTACGCTTGAGAAATTAGAATTTAATTTTTTTTTTAATTTAAAGTTTCTCTTGTGGCCGCTCTGTGTCTTTTGTTTCACTGCTTTTTGAGGATACCGTATAATTTATTTTTGGTCCAGCCATGGAAGATATTTTTTTCTCAAAAGCATACCCTCACGCCCATAGAAACAAATTGGGTCTGTGGGACACAGGCGAGGCAGAGGACATCGACATACCTGACCATTAGAAAAACAAAGACAGGCTAACTTTACCACAACCACAAGCTTTAGATTATTTTAGCTCCTTTATTTAAGAAAGCACACCCTCTTTCACAACATGATACAAGATAAAAACCTGTCTTGAATGTAGACCATATGTCTGGCTGAGTTTGTCTGTAGAAAAACTTTAAGAAGGTAAATCTGACACCACAAAGTGCCACTCCTAACGACTTTAAACAGAAACTTTAAAGGTCTTAAACCACACCCTTGTGAAAACATTTTGGCTTCTGAAGATGAGGTGTTTTTGATCTCAATGTGTTTATGTTCGACACGGAAATTTCTTCCCCAAACACACGCCGCCTGCAGGCGAGTAAATCCATCATCACAGGCTGAGAGCACGTGCCGGAGGAGACGCACACAATTATGCTCACACACACATTTACTTATTCATGTCTATGTTCATGCAGAGACGTGCAAAAATGAATGCAAATAAAAATAAGCACATAAACACTAATACATAACACATAACACATGTAGAGACGAACTTAAATATTCAGAGATGTGTACTCTATTATTAAAGCGAAGAAACCCAAACAAATGCACAAGCATATGCGTGGAAACATGAAATAAACACAATCATAGTCAAAAATATGAAGACAAATAAGAGCACAAACACAGATGCATGCATTCAAATACTGACCTATACACAGAAAACATGAAAAGACACACACAATCTCAAATATACAAGAACACACACATTCATATACAGACATAGGATGTATAAACACACAAAATGTAGGCATGCAAACCCACAAAACATGAGTTACACATCCACAAACATGATGTATTCATGCATGCACACATACACACTATACACACACATAAAGGCATGTATGTCACATGCACACACTGTCCTGGGGCCCCTAAGTTGACTCTGAGCACATAAAGCCTTTTCTAATGAGTTTCTGCTCTGTGGTCGTGGTCCTTTTTGAAGAAAAGAGTCTGGAGAAGGTCCAGCATTCCCAGTAGGAGTCCATCATAAGAGGAGTGTACACACACACACACACACACACACACACACACACACACAGAAAGATACTGAGAAAAATCAGGCCTTCATTCCTCCACAAGAGGAGTCCCAAAAGTCAGCAGACAGCCTCATTCAGGCAGTCAAACGCAAGTCATTAACATGTCAAGACTAATTGGACCAGGCCCCTCATTCTCTCTCTCTCTCTCCCTCTCTCTCTCTCTCTCTGTTTCCTCTCTCTCTCTCTGTCATCAGGCTTGTATGGTTGCCTAACCATTAAGGGATGCATTATAATTTTACCAAGTGCAGAACATTTCTTGGTCTCTGTGTTTAATCTTCAGCATGAAGTATAGCCAACATTAATAAATCTCTCAAACACTCAACAAGGAAGAGGATCTTTCACATTCAGAAAGATTATTTGTTTTGTAGAATCCAGCTGATAGAGCTTTAGAGATTGAAACTTACATTATAACTTTTGTTTTCACAACTAAAAGTATTAGTATGGTTGGGAAAAATGTGTTGTTGCTATTTTTAGTTATGCTTTTTAGCTATACAGCATGGCTGTATGGATGACATATGCATTAGTCCACGACTGTGGTCCAGACTGGCATATCTCAGCAACCATTGGATGGATTGTGATGACACTTTGTTCAGATATGACAGATGTTTCCCAGCCGATGTATCCCAATAACTTAGGTGATCAGTGAACAAATATTGGATTGTGGTGAAATTTTGTACAAACATAAATTTTCCCAGCTGGATGAATTGTAGTAACTTTGATCTCATGTAAGTCCTGGAAGTATTGGTACCAAATGCTCCTTGAATGAATTTGCATAAAGTTTAACTGAATTTCTTGCACTTCACTTGATCATTGCTCTCCTTTATAGTAATGAAAACTATGAGTGCAACACCTTAGCATACCCCGCTGTCACCCCTTCTTGAAAAACCCTTAAAGAATAAGCTGTAAACATGCAGAACTTCACACATTCAGTTCAGCTTCAAGCCAAATAAGGTCATGAGATGCAATGAAGTGTTACACTGCAGTGTGTAAACAACTCCAGCACAAATAAAAGCAGCAGGCCTCACTGATGCAGCTCTCTATAAACAGCTACAGTGATTTTATAAATCTGCAGCAGAGGGGAGATTAAAGCTCTGGGGATTTCTAGAGCACGATAGCAGGCGCCTAAATTAGTCCTCTAAACGTCTTTTGTTCTGTTTTATTAGCAGACTAATTAAGCAACAGCAGATTCCAAAGACTCTGGGTAGGCTGTGCTCAAGTCAGATACACACACACACACACACACACACCATAGGGGGTTTTGATCTATTTAATTGTGGTGCTGGAGCTCAGTGAAGTCCAAAGAAGCACACAATACAAAATTATGAGCTGGCGTCTCGATGCTGAGAGGCTGTTGGTGTCCAACTGTGTTTGGTTGGATGACAGTTTGGAAAAGAAGAATTAAACAAGAGATGGAAGTGGATGAGGAAACCATTACAAAGAAACTTAAAGCCATAATCTGCAGCATTTTTAATACAGAGGTCGACTGTGCTGTTCTGTGTCGCCAAATAATGTAAAACAAACTACTGATCAAACATCTACATCTCAAGCATGCTTGAACAAGAAACAGTTCTTTCCTGAAAAATATGTCTAGTATATGGTAACATTAAACTACAGTGTGTTGATAGCCCACTGTTGTGGCAGTTAAGCATTGTGTGCTAACCGGAAATGATGATGAAATAGGATTGCTAACTTTAAGGGTGATTTGTAGAGTTCTCCTCTAAACAAAGTGCTGTTTACAGTCACTGTCTCCTGTGTGTATCCTTGAGGCCTGACAAATGTGCTGAATGTATTTTCTTTCTCTTAAAACACTTCGAAGGCTGATTTTTTTTTTTTTTTAATAATTAATTGAAAACCTCATTGTTTATATCCATGTTTGCCAGCTTGCTTCTTCCCTGCATTTTGCTGCCAAGTGTCTTCTTTTCTTGGCAAATTATTACCACCTGTTGATCAGTTTGATAGTGTGAAACTTTGGCGGGAGTGTGTATCATGTCACAAAAACTTCAATAGGATACCCATAAATATTTTTGGTTTCTTGTTAGTCATTACACTTTCCATATTTTGTCCACCACTCCCCATCTTGCCAAATTAACCCTCAACTGTTGTTTCTCAGTCAAGGAAAAATCATGTTAGATTTCATGACTGAAATCAAATGAAAGTTTACATTTCAGTTATGTGTACTTAATGGAAGCTGTAAACCAGTTGTAAACCAGTTGAAATTTTAGACGATAAAATTCTGCAGCTTTGGTGCACGAAGACTCATTTGTTTTGGAAGTTAAAACAAATTCCAGCCCAGTGCTTTTATTTTTGGGATTGGGGCTCCCCAATATTTAAGAATCTAAAAAAGAAAATTAAAAAAAGTAAATAGTAAAGGGATCTTAGGCTTTAACATTCACATCTGATCCGTTCATTTGAATCAGTTAAACCACCATCACCCCAGGAAAGACACAGCCACCCCAACAGGAGGCACAAAACAGATACTTCAATTATACAGACACACACGCCTATTAAGTTATTCAGCCTCTCGCAGCGTGAGCCTTACTTTGATGTCTGCCACATCAGACATGGCCCATGCTTAGAAATCAAACAAACCCCACCGCCACCACTGCTGTCACTTCATTTTGACATTCCTGCAGCTGAGTTACAGCTGGCTGAGCTCCACACATGGCCTCCCCCTGACAGACACTTCAACACAACTGCAGAGTGTAGAGACATTCTTGTATTTAACCTTTCATAAAATGAACAAATAAACAAAAGAAACCCCACAAAAATACACTTCTTCCTCTGCAGCATCTGCCAAATTGAATCTCTACTTCAAACTGAAAGTCAACATGTCTCTGTTTGGCAAATATATACTTATAACATCTTAGTATGTAGTCACAGCTGTACAACCAGGTGCTATGTGAATGGTGATGACCAGACATTAACCCACGACATCAGTTATGTCAGTTTCATGGAAGGATGTGAGCGTGGGTTCATGACCCTGTTCCAAACATGTGGCTTGTGGGCGATAATCGTACCATTTCTCGCAAAGCACAACAAAAACTGACAATAGCTTTAGTCAGTTTTCTTCAAATATAGACGTATTCCAGAAAATAACATTAAACATCAATAACAAAATAAATAAACTGTCAAATCAATTGCTGCCCACGTGTTTATATTAGCTGCAAACAAATTATGTTATTCAGGATGATTGTAAGGCTGGATGTGATGCCGGTGGTTTACCAAAATTAAGACCACATTTCCCATAAAACCGGCCTTCTTTCTATTACACCCTAAGCCTCTATGATATTTTTCTGTCTTTAACGAAAAAGATGAAAATGTTGATGGTGATTTTTTTCATTGTCTCTTCACTGCTTTTATGATCTAGAGAACCAATATCTCAGTTCCTTGTAGCTTTAGCTCTGTCTGCTCAGGAAGAGCAGCACCCACCCTCTTGCTGTTTTGTGCCACAAACCAATCCAGGTGTAAACACATTTTTATGAAGAGAATTATAGAATCAGCTGTTTGGTTTGGACGTCTTATGATGAGAAAGAACACTACACACAGGCAGCTTCGCCTTGATATCACTAAATCCAGGGCCTGAGTAAAACAGATAAAATACTTTATTTCTCCAGTGATCCTTGTTTGATGCATTTATCTTTTCCTCCCTCTGTTTCCCAGCGAAGTCAGCAACAATCAGTCACATCTTTCGCTGCAGCTGGACTGCTGGAGCTATTTGTGAGATGTTGTTGTGTCTGTTGTGGGTTGCAGTTTGTGTGACCGGTGTGTGGTGTGATTGTTCTATTGTGGTGATCGACCATGGTTGATTGCAGTCCTGCTTTCTCAGACCCAGTTCACACTCAGTACAAACAGGACCGCGATGCAGGTTTGAGCGAGAAGCACAAACACAATCGCTGATAAATTAGCTGTGAAATTTCGTGCCTGCTGTCAAGTTAATCTGATCGGATGTGTGATTCCATTTATTGTTCAAATGTTGAAATGGTTATCTGTGTTGTGCCTAAGGCTGGGCAGTAATTCAGGAACATTGTCAGTCAGGCTACACAAAATTACAGGTGGCTAAATTAGGTTTTTGTATTTTTGTTCTTCCTTTGCTGTCTCACCTGCTTAGTCACTGCTGTCTTAAGCTAATTTAATTTTAATTATCTCACACATATTTTATCTTTAACTCAGTTGAAGGTAATTGAGTTTGACTGTGAAAATGAATACAGCCTTTTGTAGTCGTCCATTTAAAATCACCTAATGGCTTCCTTTTGATGTGTAATGTCAAAGAAAGCACGTTGCTCCTTCAGATTTTAAGATCCTGTAATTTCACTCTCATTCACCGACTGGAAGACTTTCAGGTCTGCAGTTCACAAAAAGGGTCTTTCTTCTTTATTTCCTTCCCTCCTTCCTGCTGCTGGCATCCCCTCAAAGGGAAGTAGGATGCTGGTCAGTTTCTGTCTGGTCTCGCACTGTTTCTCCCACTTACACACAGACACATGCAAAACACAGTGTTGTGACAGATGTGGTGTCCATATCTGACTTTATTATTGTTGTTAGAGGGATATTAAAAAATGGTTGCCATCAAAATGTGACAGAGCTGGTGTCTGCCCATCACAACACATATGGTAAAACTGGCTTTTCTTAACTTAGAACCAGCTGTTTTAATATTTCTCCGGGGTTGCTGTTTCTCTCATCCTCCTCCCAGGTCAGATCACTTTCATGGCTGGTCTTGGCTGATCAATTTTAGACCCTGCACTGAACTGAATTTGTGTTTTAGAGTTATATTATGTTGACGTTGTTTCAGGTATTTTACAGAGACAAGTAACATTGTGCCAACCCAGTGTACCTAAAAATTACACTCATGTTGGACAAATCCTCAATGTACAATTCACAGCCTCATATTCAGTGGCAGTGCGAGAAGTAGTTTACATAGCAAAGTTGGAAGTAGGGGTGTAACATATCCAACTTTCACATTTCTTAAAATACATCTAACATATATCGCACAACAGTCAACAGCAATCAGTCCTTTCAAAATGATAAAATCAATGAAAGAAACAAAAACAAACAATACCCGGCCTTGACGCAGAGCATGAAATGATGATCACGAATATGTTTCTAAAGTACAGGAGGAGACTGGGGAGGTGGAGGGAGTTAAGTTTCTGAAAGCAGGCAGCAGTGTAGTAGCTAGGATGCAGAACTCAGCATTGTTGTATGCAGACCGAATACACGGCAAATGTTTACATGGACCACCCACTGTGAGAGAGAGGTCGTGGACATGCATGATTGGAGTGTATATGGAGCATGCGACTATAATATTACTTTCGTGCCTGCCTGAACTACCACAAGAGGCATCACAACGGAATATTGTTTCATTTTAATGGGTCACAATCCCAGAAGGATGGGATCCATTGACTTAATCAAGATGTTAACAGTTTAATTAGCATCTCAGATAGAACAAAGCAATACTTTCCAGTTTTGTTTAGAAACTAAAAATGTCTCGATTTTTGTCTCCAGTTTTAACACCTGAATCCTGCTTTGTTCTGAAGATTCGTTCCAGGTACTCCATAGACCAAACTCAACATACTGTCCTGGGACTGTTTGTTCTGACTTTTTATTGTTACTGTGTTTGGGTTGGAGGACTGGAGGGTCATGACGTGTTTGCCAAAGCTTCATTCCAACAAGATGTTCTGATTAAAGTCAAGTCAACACCTTCTCCATGTCAGTTGCTTATCAGATTTATTTCCTTTAACATGAAGGTCTGGGTGAAGGTGGGAAGGTCAACATCAGAAGAGGAGGAGGCCGATAGAGGCTCTATCAAACATGTCTGACTCCTTCCAGAGATGAAAGACCTGTTGGCAAACAATTTTTTTTTTTTTTTTTTTTTTTTTTTAAATAATGCATTTCCATTGAGGTGTTTCAGTGGTTACACCATAAATTGTGCAGGGGGTTGATTAATAGTTTGGTATAAGACTAGATGAAGGATAGATGGACATATATAATCAAAGGAATCATGATTACATTCTTTCATTTATATTGTGAGCAACAAAGAGCCACAACTGCGGCAAGGTCAAGGTTTGTCCTCAAAATGTTTTCTTCCAGATCATAAAATACAAAAGAAGAATGACCACTTTTCAAACACTCCATCTTCTCTTCAATGTCAGCAAACACTACCTCACACAGCTCAGATCGACCAATCAGAGTTAGTTGACATATGTTAGGTGGTCCTCATCTGCTACAGTGGGATCGTAAACATACCGTGATAGATGCTGTAACCGCAAGTACTATAATTTAGCCTTTGTATAATGTATGCAAAACAGGCAACATGCAAACAGTTCTTTAAAATTAATATATATCCTATATCCTTATGCCCTGGTTTGGGATTTACTGGGAATCATTGCTAATATGAGCCTGTAAAGACAACTGAGATATTGTAGTATATGAAACTGGGCTACACAAATAAACTTGACAAACTGAATAACACTGTGGAGTAGGAGTGGGTCCTTTCAGGCGTTCTCTAAGTTTGTTTGTAATGGCAGGGTCTTATAAGCTGTTTTCATACCACAGCTCTTTCCTTGGCAATACACACGCAGAGACACACACACACACACACACACACACACACACACACACACACACACACACACACACACACACACACACACA
>JBBMJY010000011.1:3662108-3683728 GCA_037833715.1 Toxotes lorentzi
ACACACACACACACACACACACACACACACACACACACACACACACACACACACACACACACACACACACAACATAACATGAATGAACAATGTAAACTTAAAAACATATCATTGAACACTGAAATACTATGACATGATATTTATGTCAGTAAGCACATTGTTTATTACTATTACTCCATCATATTTAGAGATATGTTTCTGTACAGATTTCTTGATCCAAGCCCTTTAATGTTGAGTATCTGCCATTACTCCAGTCCAGTCTGGAACTTGCAGTTATTTATGCAGTGATGGTGATAGTGCTAGAGAGAAGACATAGCACAGTTGTTGGAACATGCACACACACACACATACACACACTGACTGTAGATAAAGAGATAAATGAAGGCACCATGTTGTCTTTGGCTTTGCCCACAGAGGAATGCAGCTCTGGGAGCCCTCCCTCTATCTCCTCTCTTTGCCCTGACCATGACACTGTCCAGCTAGCCTGTCTGTCTCACTGGGAGTGTGTGTGTGTGTGTGTGTGTGTGTGTGTGTGCACCCCCAGAACACACATTGTGTTGTCAGACCTTTACAGCTCATTTTGTTCTGGGGACAGAAAAGACCAGAAGCCTTAACTGTTTGTTTTGACAGTAAGACTTGGTCTTTGAGTTAAGGTTAGAACACGTTAATTAGGTTAATGTTTACCATAAGAAAGGGGGGAGTGAATGTAGTCTATGGAAAGGTTTCACAAGAATAAAAATACATTTTTGTGTAGGTGCGTGTGTGTGTGTGTGTGTGTGGGAGAGAGAGAGAGAGAGAGAGAGTCATTGTGCAAGAAATACACAACCATCCACATCCAGGGTTGAATGAACAGCACATGAAAACACACACACATGCACAAACAAGCAGGACAAAGAGTCGCTGTTTTATACTTTTTTTTTTTTTTTTAATAAATCAGACCCTTTAGCTGTGCTGTATATCAAGAATGTCAGTGGGATGAACAAACAAAAAATGAAAGAAAGCACTCCAGTAGCAGTGCACCCGGCTGATAACTCGTCTCTTTCTTTAGCACCTGCAGTTACTGCATATAAAATTGCATATTATCAAAATGCGGACATTTTGGAGCACGTGGCCTAACTGACGTACTTTTACGACAGTGTTAGGGTTTTCATCAGAAACTTCGATTTAGTTTGAGGTTTTTGTTTCCTCATCCTCAGACCAGACAAAACAACAAACAGTCCCCTGATTGCTTACTGCTAGAAAAACAACCCAACCTCATGTCTCTAAAGGGACAATACACACTGACAGCACACGATGCTCACATCCACTGTGGTCTATGTGAGGCCACACACACCGCTGGCTTCACGATGAGCGTCAGTTCGTCTGTATGTGTGTGTTCGTCACTGTTTCCTATATCCCGGTGTCAATGCATGGGCCTGAATGTTTCCATCAAGTGATCCTCCTTTAGGTCCGCATTTGCACAAAGTCATTTTAGATTATGGGTTGTTTGTTTATTTAAAGTGCACTCTGATCATGTTGAATGCAGGTAACATGCTGTATAAAGAGACGCTGTGAAGACTGAACCAATCATGCAGAATTCATTCAGATTACACACTGAAGCCCAGCTGTTGTGCTGGCCTGCTCTCCCGCCTAGTAGCATTTGATACATGGATGGATAAAGTGTCCACTTCTCCACTGAAGAATTCAAAGACCATGAAGCTGCGAATTTGGGACCAGTGTGTTTTGAATATTGCTGCCATGCCACTGTGTGTGAGTGTATATTTTTGTGCATATGTGTAAAATCAAGAGGAAAGAATAGGAGGGGAATGGGAAAGACAATAAATGACTTTCCCATCTTACAGAGCCGAGCTTTGAGAGGTTTGAAATGGATTTGTCAGGCATGAAGCTCATCTTTCAGTCTATTTGTCATTGTCCTTTCCTGAAGTCACAAAACACTCACCTTAAAGACTCATCTTTCCAGCTCCAGCTCAACAGCAGTCTGTCATTATAAGGGCTGATGACTGAAAGAGAGGCACAGTTACAGCGAAGTGGATATTTATCTGTTTCTTGCTAGGTGTGTTTTAATATTTTAAGCTTTGTTGAATAAGTAAAACTATCCCTAACTCTGGCACAAAAATGATATGGTAAAGTTAGGATTGCTTCAAGGGCTTGGGGTGCAACTAACAATAACTGAATTTATTGAATCATCAGGTAATTATGTAGGGCATAAAAACTGAAAAAAATTGCATTATTAACAGGTTCAGACCTCAGTAAATAATCACCTCACATTGATATAAAACAGAGAATATTAGCATATCCTCACATTTGAAGCAGCAAATTGTCTTTGTCTTGTCATTCTCGCACCTCTCATCAGCTGTTTTTCAGCAAAGCATTCTGATAAACCCACTGCAACAAGCAGCAGACTGAGGGAACACAGTGGAGCATTTAGCAGCTAAAGTGCCAGATGGAGCTGGTGGAGACCAAAAGCAGAGCTAAAATGAGAGTGAATATTGGCCTTGCTTTCATCAAGTGTACAGAAGTGTGACTGCGAATCGTTGATAACTTAGCCCCAAATCTGCTGGTTGATGTTTAAATAAACAACTGCTAGCTAATGTCATATCATGTCATCATCTACTACTTATCTGGGTCCGGGCCCATGTCCTATGGCACCTCCCACGGGTGGTGGGCCCATGAGAGGCAGTGCCACCCAGAGTGGGGCTCAAACCCATGACTAAATCAATTATTACAGCTTTAGAAATGTTAGTGTGAATAGAAAAGCCTTTTATTGCCATTCAGTTACCTGACAGTGACCCCTGTGGTTTGGTTGATTGTATATACAGAGCTCTACGTGTTAACAGAGCAGCAGTTTAACATACATCAATTAGTGGAGAGCGATTCCTAATGCTGATGGATGATTCCTTGAGGCGTTGAAAACAGAGGAAACGAAATGAGACACTGTGGAAAATCTGTTCAAATGTGTTCTGGCAACAAGATATGATTATAAGTTTATATGTCTTCGCTGTAATAGTGCACAGTTGTTCTCAACTGTGAGAACCCACAACTCCCAAACAGTCTGTGGTCAAGAAATGTAATTCTGCACCTTAAGCTGGCAAAACTATATTGCAGTTCCTCTGACAAATTTCAGAAAATTTGGAAACAGTTCATGGATTGCATTAACACTAAGCTCTGTGCCGCCGCCCCATCTGTAACTTTCAAATTATCCTTACAAGATTATCTGACAGAATTGTGGTGTTGATCTATAGTTTATTGTTGTTGGGAAAATTGTGTCTTTCCCAAATGTCAGCATTTCAGAAACCAAATTAAAAAGCCAGATTTGCTTTTTATTTATTTATTTATTTATTTTTTCATGGCCACCATGGATTTTTGAGTTCATCATGTAGTTAGAAAGGCTTTCGGAGACTCAGAGTGCTGCTGTCCTCCTCGTTCTCTGTGCAGGTTTACCCACTGAACACACACACACAAAAAATCGCATCCTTCATTGACTCAGGTTTTGTTCTTCCTCTTCTTCTGTCTTTTCAATCAGCAGTATGAAGAAACCCCATACTATCAGGTTCTGGTTGATCTTAAATTTGTGAGTGTGTGTTTCTCTGAAAGAACACCACCACTGACAGACCATCATTTAGCAATTAAGTGCCCTGTGTAGTGGAGAGATTTCAGCTTATTCAGTGTTTCAGGTCATTAAGGATAAACCTAACACACATAATGATCAGGAATTTAGATGGTTTGTTTGCAGCAGTGTGGCTTTGCAGCACTTTTCTTGCTCTGAGGTCATGCAGAGCTTTCTTGGCATGGACTCCAGCACACACACACACGCTTTTATCACTGTCTTACGATATGTGAAAACAGAAACATTCAGAGTGTGTAATATTCAGCTGTTAGGGGCACCAGTGTGTCAAAGAGCATGTGTGGAGGGAATTATCTGCTTCCTCTCGTTTCCCAAGTAGTCCCTTTTTTCTCCATCTGAGGTTATTTCCACACATTGGTCCCTGCTGTCCTGCAGAGAGAGGGAATGTCGTCATGGCGTAACGCTGAGGATCTGGTTTCAAAATATCTCTCGGGCTATCGAGCGGTTACCATGCAACATGCTCTCAACATAACATGAAACAGAAGAGCTTTTTCTCATTAGACACAGTCAGTAACAGAGAAAAGACGGAGAGAAGTGGCCTTACTGCCACAGCCGAAAACAAGACGAGAGAGGTCCATCAACAGTATGTTCAATGTCACAGCTAAAAAAATGTATGAAATTCAGAGAGAGACCATCCAAAAGAGGGTGAAACTGCTAGTAACTCATAGCCATCTGAAATGTGATCCCAATTAGATATAGCTTTTCTTTAAGAGATCACAAGCCAAAAATATTTGGAACCAGTGGTTTAATCTTTAAAAATTACATTAAGGTTGTAATTTGTTTTTCAATGTTAAATCTGTAAAATGGTAACTATAGCTGTCAGGTAAATGTAATAGAGTAAATAGGACAATATTTCCTTGAGGAGGAGAAATATAAGCTGGTATAAAGTAAATTCCATCACTGGGAATCCATAGGTCATATCTGTGAAAAAAACACACTCTCCCCTGCAGGTATTGGACGAACAACAACATACAGAGGCCAACTTCAACATCAGTCAGAATGAAGACAGAATTTCCACAATATGACATTACAGTGCAGACAACCTCACACTAAGCCAACACTGGAAACTAATTTTGGGCCAAAATAAAAAATATTTAGGTCTCGATTTAACAAAACAATACATTTAGCAGGAACAGACAACCAGAATTAGTGCAGGCGACTGAATCAACATCTGCTCTGCATTAAATGCTGGCTAGTTCCAAGCTGACAGTAGTGATTGATAGTAAATGATACTCAATTTGGGGATGTATGCTGTAGCTGGGGGATCAGTGAATCAACACTCAGAGCAAGCCTCTCACTCTGTGTCTTTCTCTTTCCCTCCCCAGTCTCTCGTTCCCAGGTTTCCTCACAGCGGCAGGAGGTGCTGATGGAGAACGTGACCCGGATGTCAGAACGCTCTCGGCTGCTCCAGCAGACCCTGGGCGAGGCGTCCACTCAGGCCGACCTGCTGGAGAACATCTGGAAACTGGAGAACCTCTTCCAGAACCACAGCGACTGGCTGCAGAGGCTGGAGGTCCTCATCAAGGTACGACACAAGAATGAAAACAAGCGCTCATACAGAGCAGGATTTAAGACCTGGAAAATGTTACAGGACCTGAATAGAGTTTGATGATGAGTTTATTCAGACATGACATGAATGTGCTCTTGTAATAATAAGTTTCTGTTTGATTCAATAAAGTTATTATGGACACACCTCCAAACAGAGACACCAAAACAACTCCAGACAGGAAATGTCTGACACACTCCACCTTCCACAGATGAACATGTATCTATACATGTGCAGATTATGGGCACACTGATGCATGTCTGTCTACATGCACACATGCTTTTAGAAAAGCCTGTGTGTGGATGTTAAATAGAAATAATGACAGTACAATATAATAATAAAGAGCTTTTCACAAAAAGTTGAAAGAAAGTGCATTTACCCCGGTTTAAATCATTCCTGAGACAGAAAATAATGAAAAAATTGTGTTTTTTTGAGTTTGTGTATACAGTAAGCACATCTGCAAATCCCATATTACAAAAGTTCCAAAACTAAATTTATGACAAAAATAAATCCTTCTCAAAAGAATGGACTTAAAAAAGCCAGAAACGGATAATAAAACTGACTAAACTCAAGTAAACTAATGTTAGTGCTTATTCTTATTAACTGAACTGTAACAAAGCACTGCTCTTGGGAGTTAAAGAGTTTTAATATTACTTTTTAGAACAGTAAAGAGAAATGTATACAAAATTTTTAAAAGTAATAAATCTTGCAATGAATATGAAGTACACTGGTTTGAAGAACTGTGCTTTTCTTTAATATTAATATCATTCCTCAATCAATACATTGAGGATATACTAAGGTCTCTTCCTCGCAGGGTATGGAGGTGGAGCTGAGGAGCATCCAGGCTTACTCTCTTCAGTCAGAGGGCTACCTGGTGCAGCTGGACGACAGGTTGTCCTCTCTAAGCAGCTCCACCAGCAGAAACCTGACGGGCTTGAGCGCTGAGGTGATGCGAGCCTCCACCTGGCTCCGCGACCAGGACCTCCTGCTCCGGTACACACTCAGATTACACTGAAGATCATCTCCAAAGCACGAAAGCGTAACAGAATACTCTGCACAGTTTAATGAATTTTTAAAAATCAGGTTTTATTTGTTTCTCCTCTCTTTCAGGGAAACCTCAGGAAAGATGAGCGGGCTGAGAGAGAAACTGGACGAGGTTAATTGGACGGTGGGAGCTGTCAATCACACCTTCAGCAATGACATCAGTGTTCACAATTTGAAGATACAGGACTTGCAGGTTCATCACAGCTTACATAAAAATGTCTTATTCACTGAATTTACTACTTCCTCACTATGAGGAGATCTTACTTTTCCGGTCTAACAGCAGTTTACTGATGATCTACTGCTGCTGTTAAACCTCCTCCTGCTGCTCAGATCCAGATCAGCAACATAACAGAGGACACCAGCAGTTTATGGGTGACCCACGTCCACACGGAGGCCCAGCTGAGGAATGAGATGGAGATCTTGAACACCATCACAGAGGACCTCCGTCTGAAGGACTGGGAGCACTCCATGGCCCTGAAGAACCTCACCATAGTAGAAGGTCAGCAAAGAGAATGCATGTCTGCTCAGATTGCTGCTCTGACTCTTTGTAACTTTTATTTAATCAGGACATGGCTGTTCCCAGAGGAGACAGGTGATCAGTGGCATGTAACCAGAGTGAGAATGCATGAAAAACATAAGAGCACAGCACCAGAACGTGAGAACTTTAACTCTAAGTGTAATGAATCCCTTTGGGTGGACCTCAGTTCTGCGAAAAGATCATTTACAACAGCTCATCTGAGCCAATACATGTTTGCAGCGGGACTGAATGCAAGTGACCCCAGCATGCTTATGTGGTTTTACACTGTGGGATTACTACCCCGGGGTATTGAGCAACTCTGAATGTTCTTCCTCCAATCTGTTCAGAGCTGATTAGTCCCGACTTGGTGCGGCTCTCACTGCCAGCGTACCAAATGACTTCCCTGGCTTGTTCAAATCAGGATAGGTATGTCATGATGTAATGCTGGCAGGGGACTCGGTCCGAGCTGATTGATGGCAACTCAAACCGAATGGGACCCCTGATCTCGTGTCTGCTTCACATGTGGGTGGGATGCTGTTTCTCCCGGGCCTGGAAACAATTGTGGGTTAAATTTAGACGCTAGATCCAGTTTGAAAACTCAACCACTCAGCTCTGTCATTAGTTTTAGCTCCGCAGCCCATTTGTTAGTTGTTAGCTCACAGTCACCTTAGCCAAGAAAACTTTTACATCTCTATCCATGTTGATCCTCCTCTGTTCTGTTCCCCTCTCTTGCCTCTTTCTTTTTCTTTCATCCTCTTTTCTCTTCCCTTCTTATCCAGTTCATTTGCCCTTAATTCCTCTGGGACTCACATTGCTCGCGTCACACGTGTTACTTGTTATATTAATAATAAAGTAACACAACAAGCTGTTTAAAATATCGCCTGAGGTCTTAAGGGGGTGTAGTGGATGCAAAACTCGTGTGTTGCCTCTCCAGTTAGTAACTGATTACACAAAATGGTATTATTTACAGTAACATCTGCCCGCTGACGGTAAATGCATCAGATGATTTTAACTGGAACTTACACCTTGCATATGCCTGAGGTCATCATCAGTTGGTGTCTCATTAGTCACCGGACATCTGGGTTTTTGAAGGTCAACACCAATATTTTGGGAATTGATGTTGTAAATGGCTAAACTGTGAAATAATTTCACGTATTTTCTGCTTACACCAGAATTTATTCATTGTTTAAGAGCAACAAACTCCATCTCCTGAAGTAGATTGTGTGATATGATTGAAAGTTTCAGAGGAGCTACTAAATGGACCTTGTTGCGAGATTTAAGAGTCAGTTAAAGAGCTGTGTTTGGACAAAATCATGAGAAGGAAATTATTTTAAGTGGGCTCTAAACACAGTTTCTCATAAGTTCTTTTTCTTCTGATTGTCTTCAGGTTTTTGTCACTTTCTTCAGTGAACAGTAAACTAGTAGAGCTCCACTCACATACACACCAAGAGTTTCCAACAGTTGAATCCAGAAAAACGATTAAAGGGGTTCTGTAGTCATTTTTTTAACGATTGTGCTTTCCATGACTTGTAAAACGCAGATTAAACAATCAGTGCAGCAGAAGCCAACACGTCTTCACTGTTACCCTCTATTAAAGGTCAAACTCCATAAACACTGAGTCTCTCAATTTCCATATTGTAACTCATAGTGTTTTTTAATGGACCATTGCTGCCTGGTAAATACCTCCACCTTTCAAACCCCACACTCTCAGCTTGGAACACAAGCTTTCTGTAAGCTTTTTGAAGTCTCCAAGCCCAATCAATGATACAGTAACATTCAGATGATAATGAGACCTGTCTCCAAGTCAGGATTTTTAGAGTCCACTGAGATTCAGCACTTTTAACCCATCCATCTATATTTTTCATTTCCACACAGTCACACGAAGTAAAAGTCAGCATCTTGTTCATAGCTTAGTTGTGAAATCCTATCAGACCGAACGTCTCTCCTGCCGGGCTGCTGACAGCGCCGTCAGCTGGACGCCGGTGCTGAGAGCATCGGAGCGGCCAACAGAAACAAGCTGCACCATCCTGCCTCATGCGCTTCCCTTTTTTTTTCCATCACCCATCTCTACTTCCATCGCAGTTAGTTTTGTGGTTCGGTTGTTTTAAGCCAAAACTCAGTTTGTAAAGTTTACGGCCTGTCACGGTAATGATCCTCCATTGCTTTGTGTACTGTGAGGCAACCCAAAAAAAAGAGCTTTGACACGAACCATAAAATGAGAACTGATGTGGGATCTTCTGGACTCATTGACTTTTGGGGGGACAGCCTTAGAGCCTACCTACATCGAGTTTCTGATTATCTGTTGCCTCAGTTTGTGTACTTCAAAACTTTTCCAGAACGGCTCAAACTTCAAATGTTTGAAGCCAAGGGAGGACATGCTCAGTTTATGTCCCAGTATCATAGAGAAAATATTGTGATACTGGTGAAATAGCATGACTACATAACTGCGAGTGCCAGCCCTCACTGAGTGGTATTCCCCTCTGTCTTTTCTTTTCATGTTCTGTGCCATATTTTTGTTCCTCCTCCCTCCTCTTACTGCTTCATTACTCCCTTTCTCCCCTCTCCTCCTCTTTGTACATTACCATATTACTGTGGTGTAAGGGTTTAATTGGCATAAACCAAAAACGCCTCCTGCTAGGGTTTCATGACTATCTTTCAATTTGACAGGAGTACATGTCTGTGTGTGTCTGTGTGTGTGTGAGAGAGTGTGTGTTCACATTCAGTCGCTGGCATTCAGTTCGTCTGCAATGGAATCAGTGTCATTGCTGAGTTGTCCATTGCTGCAGCACAAGTGCTAAAAACTGACACTTCTCAGTACCAAACAGCAGACTGACAAAGTTAACCAGTATCACCAGTGGAGCATTTATCAGCTAGAGATCCAAACACTATCCCCCAGGAGTTCATAGAGACCAACATGTTCGCCATGTTGTGTCAATAACTTTTTTTCTGCTGCCTGAAAGTGGCCAAAGAAAATGTGTCATTTCAGGTTTAAGGTCAAGGTAAAACTGCAATCATCAAACCAAATACAAATAAGTGGAGCCAATGCTGATTTTTCTGGGGGGAGAGGATGGTGTCTTGAACAACAGATGAAACACGTGAACAGTATTTCTACAGTCTGATGTATCTCCGCCATACACGATCCACCAAATCTAAAGTTTTCATAACTCAGTTGTTTTTTGGGGGTTTTTTTGTTTTTTTTTTTTGGCCTCTTGAGGAAAGGATCAATGTCTTCAAACACCTGAATGTTTTTGTCTCTAAACACATAACATGCCTGGGTTAACATCTTGATTTAATTTCCGTTCTGTCATGCCTAGCTAGTTATTGTGTTGAACTGTCACTGTCTTGTCAACACGTTGGATTTTCACATTCGCTAACACAACACAACAGAAATAACTTGTAACATTTGGATCAGAGGACTAAGACTAAAGTTTATTCACTGTGATTGCTGTGTCTGCACACACCCATTTCTTTTTCTCATTTTCATTCTGTTAATTTGTGTGAGTCATTTCATCATGGAAGTTTCTACAGCATCATGCCAGGACTTGACACTTGACAGATGTGCAGCATTATATTAAGAATTTTGATGCAAAAAACACAAAAACATCAAGTCACTGGGGTTTTCATGCAGCAGTAGTGACGTGCAGGCTTGGATAGATGATCTGTTGTCGCTGAAAGCTGCTGTGCTGCAGGCTGAGCTTGTTCTTGAGTTAGTCAGATGTTACCCGTTGATGTGAGCAGAGCCAAGGCCTGGAAACATTTACAGCCTCAGTGTCATCTGATGACCATTAATGTATATTTTGAGCGGCAAGTTTGTTTTGCTAGTGAAGAGTTCCTCAGCTCCATCAAGGCTGGCATACACACGAACTCGCACAACCTCACATGCTCACATTCATTTCCCTCTTTTTGTCGTTTTTGTTGTTGCAACAATTGAAATACATTTTACAAAAGAAAGGGGGAAAACAAACAAACAACTATATGATCCAAGTCAGGTGTACATTTATTGGTCTGCTGGCTTTATGTCCATATTATCCTCGAATTTATCCAGATCCAGACCTAATAGCTTTTTGCTCATTGCTTAAGAGTGGGAAGTTCCTTTTTACATCAGTTTTTAGTTACTGCTTTTTTTATGGGCACCGAGAAGAATTTTACAAAGAAAACTAAGAAAAGTTGTTTTTTACTGCAGGTCTAAATCCTCGATCAGAACAACCCTGTCCACTTATATTAAATATAGTTTTGTCAAAACATCCTATTGCCAAATAGCTTGAACCCTGATAATACCCTTCCGTCATTCATCTTAGTGATGAATTTAATAACACGCTCCTCATTTCCCCGTACATTTAATGTACATGTCGTCACATCACAGTGTTGTGATCTCTGCTAGACTGTATGATTCTTACACATGTGTAAAAGGCAATAAAAAGACAAGCTCACTGCTCTGTTGCTCCACATTGTAGTAGACTTGTTATGCAAACGCGCTGTGTTCTGGGACTTGTTGCTGTCAGATGTATTCAGGCTGATCCTGGAGGGGCCACTCAGCTTGTTATTGTTGAAATATTGTCAGCTGAGTGAACAAAAAGGAGTCTGAGAGCCAGGAGATTAATAAAGTGAAGCACTGCTAAAACAAACGCGGACGCAGTTTCTTCTGGACCACGGTGAATTGTCTTTTCCATAGCCCAGGCACGCACACAGATCATCCATCCAACACTGTAAAACCTGAATATTTGTAGAATTATAATAAAATCAGACAAAAACAGAAAATCCTTCCAGTGAAGAAGCTGCAACTATTAATTGTTTTACAGAATTGGCACTTCTGTCATCAGCGCCAAAGCACTTGATGTGACCCTCTTGACATTCTCATGACCTGCTGTTACCAGTTAAGTGGATGCATTTGTGGAGCAGCTTGAGGCGGCAGCAGGCAGATCTGTATCTCAAAGTCAGTCAACAGCTTCTCAGCATCAGAAACCTGCAAATTAAGAACGTTAAAGTTCTGAAGCATCGGGACCTCTGGACATACGCTGGACAATAACAAGCCCTGAATTTCTAAGCATTCCCTCAAGCCATGTTGTTAAACATGTGGTTCCCATTGTGTCTCTCTTTCACTCACTATTTGGATTTTTTCACTCTCTCTCTCCAAGTACAACAAACGACCCAGTTCGGCCTTCATTCACTGTGTGTGTGTGTGTGTGTGTGTGTGTGTGTGTGTGTGTGTGTGTGTGTGTGTGTGTGTGTGTGTGTGTGTGTGGACTATAATAAATGATAAATGCGACTAGATTTCATTACACTGATAAAAATCATTATCTGCAGGACTCTGAAACAAACTTCAGTTCCATGTGTTCCCTTTTCAAGTGATAATTTTGGCAGCACCTTAGATGACAAACGCTCCATCTGAGGCTGAGGACTCTCATGTTTCTACCTTTATTTATTCCAAACAAAACCCTCTTGCAGTTTCCCTAAATGTAAAGCTCATCGTTTCTGCTCCAAGAACAGCGCTTTCTTAGTAATGAAAGCCGCTCTCATTGGTGTTTAGACTTTGTTATTCAGTGTAGACTTACTTTCAAGCCAGACCCCTGAATTGCCACCCACATCTTCAGTTTGTTGAGCAATTTTATGAACATAATTATATTTTAATGTGAATTTGTATAAATGGAAGAGGTGAAATGAAGTGGCATTTCAGTCTGATTATCAGAACTACTTGTTTTCACGGACTTGTTCTAAATTTCTGCTTCATTTTAAAACAGTAATTTAAAGTCATTTGAAGTAATGAAGAATGACTAAGAATGAGAACATAATAAAGCAGGTTTGTATAAATGCCACTTTTAAATCAAAACCTATAAAACTGTTCCCCTCTGCAAACTTTTAACTCCGGAGGGATTATCAACAAACCCCCGTTAACTTTCCAGTTTTGCCTGTTTGTTGCCACATCAATACATGTTATGATTCCACATAAATACGGGACAGTGTAGGAAGTAAAGGACCATCCATGACACATTTTGCAGCAGCATTTGCCTTCTTTGCATCATTATGTCCTCAACTCTGACCATATTTTTTCCTTCTCTCTGCAGGGCCTCCAGGCCCGAAGGGAGAGAAGGGCGACACTGGACCACTTGGGCCCCCTGGGGCCCCTGGCTTGACTGGCTTGAGAGGTGGGTACAACCAGAATACCATTAATTCATATTTCATTTTCATAAAAGGGTGACCAGGTATCCTGCTTAAATCTCGATGTTTAAACTACATGTGATTTAATGAAAGTGAAGCGATGAAATGCACAAGTTCGGCATCAAGAAATGTTCGATTTCTGAGTTTTTGGGCTGGTATGGTTTTTGGACGAGCCACAAATGTCTAATGTAAACATCACATTTTTAGTTCGAAGCGTTTTTTGTTTTTTTTTTAACACCACAGGACAGGAGGAAAGTTGAGAATCTACCGTTTATACAAAACAGACACTGGGCAGTGTTTTGACGTAGGTCTGCTTTTGTGATTACATTCAGTTACATCAATAATACAGTGATCATATAAATCCACTTACGAAAACAAGGCACTAGACTTTGGATGGAGATTTATTTGCAGACAGGGTGTGGACAGGGCCACTGGGACGGGTCATCTGTCTTTGTCTTGTAGGTAATTCCACCAAAACCACAACATGAACCCTCATCCAGGCAGAATTGGCACTTCAGTACCATGAAATGAGTATTTTTCATAGATACTGTAAGATACAAACAAAGACAATATGACTCCAGATGTTTTGGGACCCACTCCAGCTTGGTACCTCTTGAATCATCACCCTCCCTCCCTCCCCTGTCATCACCCATCCGACATTCCCGGGCCGAAGAACTGCAACTCTCACATGGCATTTCCAAGAAGCATTATCTTCCTGCTGAAAGGGAAGCCCCACCACCACCCGACTGCTCCCATAGTTCCAGGAAGAAGTGAATAAAAAGAATTTTTAACTGCAAGGGAAAAAGAAAAGGCCTCGGAATTAGTTAACATGAAAACATAGCAAGCTGAATGGAAACGCAGACAAAGAACCGTTCTGCACTGGCTAAAACATATGATTGAAAGCATTTTCCCATTGGTTTTTTTGAGAAGGGACTTATTGACCCTTTGCAGCAGAGAAACAAAATCAAAGAAAGCATGGCATCAGCCAGCATTGGTATATTTTGTGTTTCTGGCTCTAATGCATTCAGTCTAATTATTTCATTCAGATTGTTGAGCGGTCACAACAGCGTAAGCAGAGCATATCAGAATACAATGACAAGACGTTGCTTACAATCAATAACTCATTGCCATGTTAATTTTGTGTGCACTTATTGTAAACAAGTGTTCCCATTGTGTGCCACGGGGAGGAGAGTTTTGTGGAAATCTGATGTGATAGTGCTTTTCTTCCAGCGTTGGAAAGCTATCAGAGATTGAGGCAGGACCAATGTTAACAACACTTCCAGCATCTCTGTATCTTTGTCCTCATATTATAACATTTCTTCATTTCTTCAAATTGCTATTGAAATTAAATTGACCTAAAATGGTTACTAATGAGGGGGAAATAAAATCCTTGCTTCGTTGTGTTGTGATTGCCACAACAGCAACTCCTCTAATTCACAGACTGGAATTTGATTGAATGTTTTCCACTTCAAATACTGATTAAAAGGAGTTTGAATTTTATTTTTTTTAATGGAACCAATCACATCCAACTCCATCTGCGGTGCATTTAGCTGAATTATTCTAAAACTGCCGGGAAAAAAAATAACCAACCAAACATTTTTGACCAAATGCACGTAACAGATTCAAGCAGATAAAAGCCGCGATAGTTAAGGCGCTTTGAATGGTGTCAGAGTTCATACTGAGGAGAATCTGATTAACTGATGTTGTTATGACCAGACCAGTTTTCCTATTAATATGCTGCCTCTCATTTACTGAACTCAAGCCTTGTCCTCTGTGTGTGTGTGTGTGTGTGTTTCAGGGTTTACAGGAGAAAAGGGCATCCAGGGCCCTCGTGGTATGAAAGGGTCGGTTGGGGTCGAAGGTGTTCAGGGACAAAAGGGAGACATTGGACCTGCCGGGCCTAAAGGTATGGTGGTATATCTCTTGTGGTGTCTCAGGTACCACAGTGGTTAAGAGTCAGTTTTTTTCCTGATTGCATCACCACTTAAACCTGTCTTGATCTCTTGATGCGAAACAACAACATACAGCACATTAATTAATAATCTGAGGATACAGAATCACAATGGAGAAAACATGTAGGAATTTGTGCACTTTATGGGGGAACAGTAGTCTCGAAGTGAGTCACTCACCCAGCAGCCTGTTATTCGCAAGTAAAGAAGAAAAGGCCTGTTAGTCCCTGCAGTCTTGTCCAGCTCACAGCTGAGTCTTGTCAACACATTCACAGCTCAAAATCATTTGATATGACCAGAGAGACTCAGATCTCAAAACGCTGCAAGACATGTTGACTTTTTCGCCAGACCAAAAATTTCTTCACTATAGGAGTTCTTCACTACAACCAAATCTTTCACGCTTCTTACATCAATAACAGGTGGCACTGTTTTCTGCTATAATTGCTTAACTATCCATATCTTCTTGTATTTATGCCACAGAAACAGCTGTCTGGTGCTAAGAATATCAGTTTTCAGCTGTTGTAAATGAGTCAGTGCTCATTTGCAGTGTACCACATACAAATGAGCAACTTTTATTAAAAATATGGGCACCATCTTAAAACATGATATCCAGTTCCCCTTAATACACCATGATCTTAATTTAATATACGGGTCTTCAGTCCACTCATCCTTCTGTGTCTTCATAAACCCTTAGTTTTCATCACTAGCCCCCATTTGTTTAGCTATCATTAAAAAGGTGCTCTAAAATTAATGTTAACTACATTATTTATTGATAAATCATCTTGAGTGGAGGAAGGAGTCCAAAAGAAAGTCTTTTTCTTTTCTTTTTTTTGGTGGCCTGTAGCAAACCCATAGCAATCACTCATCCTGTTAAGGGATATGAATTTGTAGGGTAGACTAATTTAATAGAGTCAAGACAGCTCAATATATCATTCTGCGTTGTCAAGGAACATTCAGTATTCAGATTTACCAGTAGTTTTCCATTGCACTGTAAAGTTACGTTTCTTAGACATGAGTATACATATTTTCCAAGTACCTTTTTTTCTTTATTCGCTGTTCCCTTCTTCCATCCACTCCATCCATCCGTTAATCCACACTGGTACATATCTAAATAAACCCCTGGGGTATTAATGTTTCCACTCTGGCATCACCAGCTGGACAGTGCCAGCAAAAATCAAAACACACTGACACACACACAGGGCTCTGTTGAGGAAATCATAGTCGTGACTAACATGATACGGCGCTACAGCCTTTCTTGTGTCAGCGCGTCATTATGTACGTATGCAGTATGTCTGTTTAACCAACAGCTGTTGCCAATCAGAGTTGGGTTTGGCCGAGTTGGAGTCCCACAGTCCCTGTGTTGGCCAGTAGCTCTGAAAACCTTGAACGAGACTCATCTGCTGTTGTCTCTGTGTGCGCATGCGCTTAGTTGTTATGGCTCCACACTCGCGGAGCAGACTCCACCGTGGAGACACACATCTGGTAAATGTTGACGACAGCAGTTGGTCTTTGAGGTTTTCAAATGTGAAAGTGTGAAATCAATATTGGCCAGCAAATGTAATTATAGTGATTACAAATCTGGCGATATCATACACAGGACAATAATTTTGCGCAGTATATTCAAAAGATTGTGCCATGGACTCCTGTCTCAACTCTCCGTTCCCTCAAGGTCGGCACTGTCAAGACAGCTTTCAGATGATCAACAGTGCTAATTTGCAGTTCCCACAAAAACTGTTGCACCGGGCACATTGTCTGATTGACAAGTTAATTATGTGAAGAACAGCTCAAAACACTGCACAAATAAGTGGAGACAAGATGAGGAAAACCAGGATCTTCATGGAAGTTTGGCAGTTTACAACGTCTCTGCGCTCCCACCCATCTGGGGTCTGGTGGTGGGTTTAACAAACCAGTGGAGAGTTTGTGGACTTTCTGGTGTGAACAGGGCCTCAGAGTAAGGCAGTCGCTCAGCTGTGGAGCGAGGGGGGATACTGAAAAGCTTGTTAAAACCGCACTGGGAAGCTTCATGGTTTCTTTTTATAGATAAATCGCGAGTAGACTGAGCAGGGAGTGCGTTAGGTGTTGGCTTTAAAGCATCACAGATCAGTGGGTTTGGTGTTTAAAGCTGGATTATTATTATTTTTTTGGCTACTTGGGGAAACAAAAACTACAGAAGCACACAGACCCGCAGCCCTGAAGTATTATCACATCAATTCCCTATTTACACATCCAGCAGACAACTGAACTCACGCCTGTCCTCTGGTCATGTTTTTGGCCATTTTATGGACATAAGGTTTATATTTACTCTTCTTCTTTTACCTCTGTTTTGGGCTCCACCTGAGAAAAACATCTGGGTCTTTAGCTGTTGAACTTTGTTTCATAAGCTAGTCGCGTTTATCAGAGCTGCCGGTTACTTGAAAATAATGAAATAAGGTTGATGAGAGTGTTGGCACTGAACAATATAGTTGCCAATGTCACAGTGACAGTGCTAACAAGCTGACGTTTATCAGGTATAATGTTTATCATTGTAGTTTTGTATGTTTGCGTATGTTTTCTAATGAGCACTAAACAAACTACAGCCATCCCTAGAGAAGAAAATGTTGATTTGCCACCATTGAGGCTCATCAGTATTGAAACTACTTGCAGGGTTAAATCAAATGCATCTGTTGTCTCTTGTGGCTCAGCAGTAGCTTAGTGATGTGTTTGGGTTTTCGGCACAGTGTTATTTAGTTGTTAAGGATGTGGTCGAAGCTGAGGTGACGCTGACAGCTGAGGACGTCACAGGCAGGGTGTGGTAGAGTGTTAGCTACACTCCTCAGACATGGACACACACAGGCACAAACACATGGTAGGTGGGACTGAGTGCCACCTCGGCTCGCAGCTGCCCTGTGGTCTTGGATGTGAAAAATGAGTCAAATTAAAGGTGGGATAAATGCCGACTTGAAGCTGATCCTCTTATAGCTCCATGGCAAAAACAGACTTGTGGTTTCAACCCTGAAAATTAGCAACATATAGCACTGAAACAGACTCTCCCCTGCTCTGCTTTGCAGGGAGTTTGGAATAGAATGATATTTTGAAATGAAAACAAATGAGGAAAAGTCGTATCCCGGCTGCTGGTTGGAGCAAGGTGTCGTGCCTAAATGTACCGTAATTTTGCAGAAACCGCAAATGAAGGGATTTTTATTGGTTTTGTGTTGCACTAACTTTTCCATCATGCAAACGTCTAAACTGTAAAGACATTCTAAGATTTTTACCTTAACACTCGTCTCTTTTTTTGCCGTCCAAAAATATGTATTTTCCATACATCTACCTTTTCTCCTTCTCCTACTTCTCCTTCAACTTCGTTCACCCCGACTCTGCAGCAGAAAAAAAAATTGGAGGTAAACATTTGGAGGTAAATTAAACACGGGACGCAGGGTGGTATCCTCTAATTTTTACATTTTATGCCTGTATCTCAGGGCAATTACAGGGCTGACAATTTCAGAGGCTTCTGCTAAAAATATGCAAAGGGGTATAAAGAGAGGAAATGGGCAGAAGAAAGGTCTTTTATTAAATTTAACTGCTCTTTTCTCTGGGTGTTTTGGGGATTTCCAGGCCTCTCGGTGTTATTTCACATCTGCCCCCATTCTGTCCTATGTTCTGTCACTGTATTTAACAATAGGATAAGTTTTGAGTCATACAAATGTATGATCGAGGTTCCTTCATTATTTTCATTAAACGCGTGAAACGTGTGCCATAATGTTACAGAGGGTTTTTCTACTTAAATAAGGAAATCTTTGTTAAATTATTTCTGTTCCTGTAAAGTTTATATCATTTTCATTTTTTCCTCAGGTGACAGAGGAGAAAGAGGGTTGAAGGGGGAGAAGGGCGACCGAGGAGACCGAGGAGAGAAAACAGGTGAGAGCTGATGTTTGAATACAAACAAGAAAATGGACAAGAAAAAACTAATGACTGAGTCCAGTCCACAATACAGAGGAGAGGAATATTACTCATTCCTCTTCAGCTGCCATTAAATATTCAGCTCTGATTAACTGTGGGTCTCAGTTATATTGTTCTAGCTGTTTGTGCCTGTGTGAGAGTAATGTTACTGCTAAAAACCGAAACACAAACATCAGTCATGCACACCTGTGACTTATGCCTAGTATAAATTTGGCTTATACAGGTTTATATTAGTCATTCACAGGGTCGTGGAGTAGGTTAGTTTCACTATAATTTAATCAACCAAGATTTTACATGTGTTCTATTCTAATTCTTGCTGAATGCACAGTATATCGTTCACTTTTCCCCCCAGATAATGAATTACTGTAAGTAAAGCCAAGTGTCTCTTTTGGTTGAGTGACTTTGTTAAGGTGCTACTGCCAGCAGTAACTGGAAGCTTTAAGTTTGTAAGATGACCACACATTCATGGAGACGCAAGTACAGAGGCAATGAATCCAGTATGGTTTAACAGTAAATTTAACACGATCTGCTAAAAGAATCAACAGTGAAATCAAGTGTTTTATAGACTTCATTGAGGAAAGTATGTTGAAACAACTTCTGTTGCAGTAATATTACCACTAATTAGTATTTTAGCAAACTGCTTTTTCAATTAAACTGTTTTATATTTTTACATCATCTTCTCCTACTGAGCTTTTTTAGGTGAACAATTACAAAACAGTTGCTGCTTTGATAAATTCCTTCTTTACAAACACAGCAATCTGATTAACGAAACTGAAAAACTGAAACTGTCTGAAAATGGATAGACTAGCAGTTCAGCAATGTTAATTATTATTTACCAGTTTAATCTCAAAAGATCCCAAATAGTAAAATGACTTTCACAACATTGATTATATAAAAAAATGTTAAATATGTGAATATTTAGGTATATTTTAGTCACGTCCTGTCTGGCTGCACAGTCACAGTACAGAAAATCCTATCGAGGCACCCCTGCTGTAACATGAACACACATATCAGTGCATCTAAAAACAACAGTTGGAAATACAGAATCAAAACTTTACGAGCTGATGACTTTATGGGCCCCATACATCTCTGTTCCACCTCACATCCTGTGCAAAGAGCTGTGGCAACTTTAAAGGATCAGTAGATCTGCTTTTCCTTTCAGCGTAATTTCACGGTTTCCGACACACGATGAACAGGCACATGGTTTAGTATACATGAAAAGGATTTGAAAACCATTATGTGAGTGCGTATGTCGTGCGGTGGTAAGCTGAAACCCCATACAAAACCAACAATCTGGAGTCAGGTAGAAAGAAAAAACATTAATGCACCGCAAAAACCGCAGAGATTTCTCTTCCTCTGTTACATCATCATGGCTGTTCTCCACGCGATGAGCGATGCAGCGGTGTTGACGTCAAACGGACAACCATCTGAATGCTGTTTCTGCCCGTCACAGAACCATCAAAGATTGATTCTTTCCTCACATCATTTGCAAGACAGGGTTGTTTGATGTTTCAGAGAAAGACGGACAGAGTGAGACCACATGCGCTTGGCTGTCAGAAATATCAAATCACTATGTCATGCACTTTTCTGTCACAAATCTTTTGTGGCCAACTTATCATTTGATGCGTGACTTGGATCTTTTTACACTTCAAAGCATACAGTGCATACCTGTGTGATCACTTACCAGAACGAGCAACAGAGTGACCCCCAACCTTTTTTTTTTTCTGTGGGAAAAGTGCTCTCTCACTCACTGACATTATGTCACTGCAATGAAAGGATCTGATTCTTTAGCTCTGTTCAGAGTATTTGAGTAAAACAGAACAAATGGAGCACAAATTGTAGTCATTTGACAGAATAAGAAAGAGACAGAGACAGACAGAGAATTTTCATCTGTGTAAAACAGTTGTATCTGGACTGATGACTGATGTCACTGACGTTTTCATGTTTCCAGCTGACTCATTTTAAAACAAGAATCCTCTAAATGGGATCTTAAACATGCATTTGATGGCTACATATTTGATATTGTACCAAAAGTTGCACCGTCCCAGGTAAGAAATCAGCATCCTCACTGGCTGATTATCCACACAGAAGACATAGAAATAAAGTTTGGAGCTTGTTGGCTTAGTATGTCGGAGGAAAAATGTAACTGACTGTTGTTTTGTTCTATCATCGCCCTGTTTGGCTGCTTAGCGTACGTACTTGTATATTCAAGTATGTTTTCATTTCCATGTTAGAGAAAAGGCTTTATTAGGATGAAGTGTATTAGGATCAGCGTATTTGACAGGTGTAACATTATCTTTGGGCCTGCTGGAGTTTAAACTTACAGGACAGAGCTGCTAAACATTAACCTAAACTCTGATATCATCCAGGACCAATATTTACAAAGCGAGGAAGTTCTACACAATGGAAATACTTGTTGTGAACAGAGATTTTAATGATCTGTTCTTTGACCTTGGTAATGCTCAGTTAGCAGCTTACGTCAGAGCAGTTAAACACACCTTTGAATCCTTCCATGGTTCCCTGAATGCAGCAGAGACAGAGTCATAAACAGTCCTACATGACTTATTTTTCATTTTTAAGATCTTTTAAGAATCTGTCCAGCATTGGCTACGGCTGAAGTCCAGCAATTTGCCTATTAAAATTCCTGAAAGTCATTTTCTCATGGATATGAAACTTGTAACAGAACACCTAATTTGCTCTTAATTTTCCTCCCTTTGCGAAGTTCTGTGCAATTTTCACTTGGCAGGTAACATCTCAGAGAGACTGAAAGTGAGGCACACACACACACACACACACACACACACACACACACACACACACACACACACACACACACACACACACACA
>JBBMJY010000011.1:3687337-3815313 GCA_037833715.1 Toxotes lorentzi
GTGTGTGTGTGTGTGTGTGTGTGTGTGTGTGTGTGTGTGTGTGTGTGTGTGTGTGTGTGTGTGTGTGGTGTGTGTGTTTACCTCTCTTTCTCATTTCCTCTCTGCCTTGTGACAGGTGATAAATCAAGTCAATTATACGAGTACAGCTGTTGCATAGTTTCAGGAATACGAGATGTGCTGTGGATCCATGAAGCGTCTGCTTATACAAAAGAAACTAATACACACACACACACACACACACACTCACTTCATTCTGATTATACTGTAGGTGCGTTTGTGAATGCACGTGCATGACTGTAATGCCCCTGAGCAAGACACTGCGACTGTACAGAGAGTCTACGCACCTTTTCAAGTAACATTTCTGAAATAGTGCATTGTTAAATATAGATTAACTTGATATAAATTGTGTTAAAATCAGTTATTAACTAATGCTAGCATGGTGCCACCACTCACTGTAAAAGTCAGTCCAGAAATTAGCAAATGTCCAGCACTGGCAAACTGGCTTTTATGAGGAAAAGAGACTTTTGGCCCAAAAACACTCCAGAAGAAGATGCATCTGTTTCTTTTATTTCCTTTGTTTTATTCTTGTTATTTTTTTCTTGTTACACTTTGTATTTTTGATGCTGCAGGTGCAACAACTCAGTGTCATGCTGCTAACACTGCTACATGCAGACATTATATTCACCACCCAGTTTCTTTCCTTCCACTGCAGCTTTTTTTCCAAGTGCAAATTGCAGTTTATCCCTTCATATTTATTTCTGAATATTTGTATCTCAGTACATGTAGTAGTTACTATTTGGTACATGTAGTAGCTTCAGTATTTGTTGTGTTTCATATTTTACATGATAGATACCCATAGTCTATACAGTAATTTAGTTTGTAGTGTGTCTCTATAATGTCAGACCTGTTGGACTGTCCACTTTGGTCCAGACTGAAATACTCTTTATTGGACTGATTGAAATTTGATTTTAATGTTCATGTTCCAGGATGAATCCTAATGACTGTGATGATCTCACGACTTTTCATTCACTGCCATCATCTGGCCTCAACTTAATTTGTCCAGTACTTTGGTTTATGACCAAACACCTGCAAAATCAATGGTGGTCTCATCAGCTACAGCTGTACCTTGTGTTTACTGCCCATGCTAAGACGCTAATCTAAGCTGGTGAACATGATATTTATATACAGCTGTTTGTTTTTAGCTTCCAGTAAGGCGACTGGATAAACACTTGCAGATGCATACGGTGTAGCTCCAAAGGAGGAAGTTATGAATTTCAAATTCCTTCACCTGGTACGCTGTCAGGTTTGCAAGATTATCACAGGATGAAAGGTCATGATGTTCAGATGATGGTCAGCAGTTAATGAAAAGTTTTTGGACAAAACTTCAAATCCAAATTTTTGGAACCCCCCCAACTTTTTATGAGGGAGTTCACAAAGAAGGGAGAAAGAGAGTTCCCTCTGTCAGAGTAATTTTATTTATTTTTCTTTTTGAATTAAAGACAATTTCCATGGTTTATGGGGAAAAAAATCTATTGCTGCATGATCTATTCATCTCAGTTTGTTTTCATGTTGATTTGATTTACGGGGCTTCGTTTAACTCATAAACACTCACAATGAAAGTAGTCTGCTCAGTGTGAGTTCAAAGCCATGCCAGCAAATGCCAGATAAAAGCGAGTCATGTGTTCTCTCAGCGTATTCGTGTTGGCATAAATAATAAAGACTTCAGTTTTCCTGCACATTGCACAGTTTGCTAATGCACAGACATTCCAATAAATCCATTAAAAACTGTCTTCAAACACATTAAAAGGTAGAAGGAAATGTCCATTAATGTTTACGCCAGTTCGTTTGTGTATTTGAATGCACAGATTTTATGTCAATGTGTGTTGCAGTGGAGGAGACTCTGGTGCGGTTGGTGAACGGGTCGGGTCCTCATGAGGGTCGTGTGGAGGTTTTCCATGAACGTCGCTGGGGGACGGTGTGTGACGACGTCTGGGATAAAAAGGACGGAGACGTGGTGTGTAGGATGCTGGGATACCGAGGAGCCACAGAGGTCCATAAGACCGGGCGCTTCGGACAGGGTACGAAACTCTTGGCACACACGTATACACACTGTTGGCTGTTATTTCACTACTACTTGACTACTACTCAGTCAAACTTTATTTGACTGAGCTCAGACAGGCGCACCTGAAACCAGCTCATCATTGTGTTAACGATGCAATTATAAATTTGAAGGTTCTCTTCTTTCCAGCTTATTTTTTAAGGATCCGTGGATCATATTTTAAAATTAATTACTGAAATCTTATTTCCCACGGCACATATCCATGGTAAAGTTTACTGATTTTCTTCTGATTTTCACTAACTCTGCTGTTTTTTGGGTTTTTTTTTTTTTTTTTTTGCAGTTGACTGGTATTATTTAAACAGTGCCCTAAAATGCTGCAGGGATTAATATTAACGTTTTATGAGGAAAGACATGTGAGCCAGATGTCGTCAAAAAAGTCTCAGAGGTCATATCCATCTCTCTCTCTTTCTCCCTCTCTGTCGTTCATCAGTCAGCCTTACATCATTCAGTCTTTGTCCAGGACGAGTTGTTACCAGTAAATCTGGAAAATTGGGGGAAAACATGCCTTTGTTCCAGGGGACAACCTCCAGACAACAGCAATGACTAACATCACGGCTGGATTCAATTTAAAACAATCTGGAATTCAAATATATATTTTCAGATGAGTCATACACCTTTTTGATTTTTAACTTTTACAGATTCATAACATCTTTGAAGAGTTTTCAGGGCATTTCTCAGACCTAGATTTGACAAGGGAGAACACACTGTACCACAAAAATTACCAAACCTGAAAACTATTCACCAACTAACTAATAACACTGGGGGGAAATGTGTCTGTTTATGTGTAATGCAAACATTAAATAAGCTATGTTCCATAAAATGTTTTATTTGGTTTGTATATGAGGCTGGGCACCCAAATCCATAATAAAAACCAACGTCCCAAATAATTGTATTATTGTAAAATTTGTAGATGTTTACCGGGATATTTCTCCAATGCAGTCACAATCCATGCATTTCAGTGATGAAGCTTGATGCTGATATGTCAAGATATGTCAAACCTCTGTAGCTTTAAAACTGAAGATATGCAGATGTCCGTAATCGAACATAGCTGTGGTTCTCACCAACTGCCAAGTAGCTGTGGAGGTTTTTCCAGCCATCGGCCTCAGGGGGCAGTAGTGAGCCCATCACAACTTGGTTCACTACTTTGCATAGGTGAACATCGTCTGTGTCCCATGACTAGAAACAAAAGAACAAAGTTTGTCCGACCTTGTGATCAGTGAGGAGACACAGACTACAACCCTTGAGCAGAATCAGTTACAGAGGATAGAAAAAGGGGACTTTTACAAAATCCAGAGCTGACTGACTTTCTGCAGACAGGATTATTCCTTTAGCCTCATTTCACATCTTGAAAACAGCCAAAACAACAGCCTCCTAATCCTCCAAATCACTCTTCTCTAAATTGCCCTGGGGTGTTCCCCTAAAATTGCACACAGTGATTCAGCTCTTATTTGCGAGAAGTATCATAAATTTGCTGCGAGCGGACGTAACCTTGGCTACAAACAGTGCTGTAAATGTGTGCTGAGATCCAGAGTAAACGGTTTAAAGGTCCATGGCCATCACAGTAAAACCCTCTGAAGGCGCAGCAGCAAAACAGCTGAGGCTCATGTACAACAACACTGGACCTGGCTCCTGCCGCAGCCCCACGTGCACCTTACCGAGCACATATCTCATTTCCATGCTATGCACACCAGCCTACGGGCGCGTGTGTGTAATGTTTCACGCTTCTTTCAAGTTGTCAAATCTGCAGCCAGTGTCTCTTTGTTAAGTTGCAGTGTGAATCAAAGCAGGAATGTTGGAAGCATATGGTTTGACTGAGATATTAGTTTGCCCTGTTTTTTTATTCAGAGATCAGCCTTTAAATGCAACATTTTGTCCAGGTTTTGCAGAAATATCCTTCATTTATGGACAGAAGTAATTTATATATACTTGTTTTGTTCCCGCCTGTGTTGTTTGAAGTGTTTTTGTAAGGGTGTGTCGTATGTTGTGCCAGTTGAAAAGCTCTTTGAAAAGTTGAAAAATTGGATTCTGGATTTTGGACTATGTAAACAAAATAGACCAAAATGTTATTAGAGTGGGTGTCACTGGAGCGTTTATGTGTCCAACGATAATCTACAGTGTTCAAAACGTCATACTGTGTTTTTCCTTTAATGTGTTGTTGCTCCATTTGAGCTTTGATGTAGCAGAAACCCCAGAAACAAGCCAAGCTGAAACTGGCAGAACCAGTTCCCAAACCCAAGTCTGCACTTTTAGGAAACAAATTTCACACACTACATCTTCCAAACACAAAAACACACAAATACTGAAGCAATTTCCATCAAGCCAGCGTAGCACCAGAGCTGCAGTTTCTTTGCTACTGACTAGGACTGGAGTTATTTTGGACTGGTCTTTGAAAAAACTTTCTTCCTCTGAGCAAAGCTTCAATGGAACAACACAGCATAAAACACATCGATGGAAGGAAATGCTGTCTCATACAGTCCCAGTGAGAGATTCAGGAAACGTTTCTTTTTTGCATGGTTCATGAAACATCTCTGACAGGTCTGTATGGGGTCCATTTCACATTCTGCTGAAATGTGCTTCCAATGTAAAAGTAGGAAATCTCCACAGTTTGATTTGAACGATGCCTGAAACTCAAGGGCTTCAAGTAAAATGACACTTCAAAACCCGAAGATATTGATTTTACTGTCACCCCTCTGGTCCTGCCCCTGCTCCTCGGTGATGCTGACAGCTCTGTCTCACCTACAGGGCATAAACCCTTTCGCTATGAATCCTTTAAACTGAAGAATCAGCATGTGAGTGCAACCAAATATTGTTCAGTGTCACTCTTATTCCCTCGCAGCTGAGTACCATCTCCTCCAGCCACCTCAAACTGTTGCAAAACTGAAGTGTTCCGGACTTCCTGAGGCCTCCAGTGGTTCTGGTTTTACAAACAGGAACCAAAAGTTTATAGCGAAAACAATACTGCCAAAAGCTCTGCTTACCAGCTGGGACTGTGTTTTATTACCGGATATAACATTATCTGATCAACAATTCTGTGAGGAAGCTCTGGGAGTACTCGCTGTCTCAATCAGAAGACCCGTACACTCACATTTCTAATGATGAATGTTTCTTCGGTCTTCGATATATGAAGGAGTTGGTATCAGTTTCCACTTTTCACATTTAAGCTTCTTGTAACTGTTAGAATTTTGGGCACAAAGCTTCGTATGTGTGCAGATGTGTCCTCCACTTCACCTGCTTTGCAATGCAGCTAAAAGCTTTGTTACTTTGGTAATAATGTGGAAAAGAATCTGATTTCCACATCCCACAAAAAAAAAAGTCAGGATTAGTCATTGGGTTAAGGATGTGTTTTTTGTGTTGTATTCTTTCTCTAGTTAATGGCAAACTTCAGCTGATGGTTAAACTCACACACAGCTCCAGCCAACACGTTCAGTGTCTCTGGCTGAAATTACAACATTTAGACTCTTTGCATGAACCCAGACGAGGAAGAGGGATGCATGAACGAGCCATCGGAGAGACGACTCAACATGGACTGATGGTTTTGAAGCCCAGATGTGAATTTTTGTTTCTTCCCAGTCAATTCCTTTTATTTGGCTGCACCAGTTATCTTTATGATGACGAAGAAAGCGTGGAAGACTAGTTAATTTTAATTCACTGCATTCCACCTTTCTAGATATGTACTGTGCCCTACATGGGAGCCTTTGAGTGTCTTGGAGAGCGAATTTCTTTTTTGTGTATATTTAATGGACTTTTACTGGCAGAATATTTACAAAACAGGAACTATAAAAAATATGATTGGGGAAAAAGATGCAAAGAACAAAGGAAAACAGATGGGATGAAAGAAAAATATTAAACAAAAGCAAGAAAAGAGGCTCTCAGATTTATGGAGAAAAGCCAGTGAACTAGTTCAAGCAGTCAACTCAAGTACAGTGCTACATCCTCACTTCTCCAGTGCCTGATTTTGATGACACTTTGCAGAAAGACAACCCAGGAAAAGCCATTTAACATCATAGCAGAGACGTCAGGCTCCATGTAGGTCAGAGTTAGTTTCTACTTGTCCATTTTATAACGTTCTCCTCCTTTACTTTGCAGGTACTGGTCTGATCTGGATGGATGACGTTGCATGTACAGGAACCGAGGACACCATCCACCAATGTAACTTTTCCGGCTGGGGCAAAACCAACTGTGGACACGTTGAGGATGCTGGTGTGACCTGCGCCATCTAAGCCTTCACGATCCTGATCCTGCTACAGCGGCTGGATTTCTGCTCAGACAGCGCCTTAAACTTCAAAGTAGCTACGAGGTGCACGACGTCCTACCAGCTTTTTTAGAACTTCACAACTAAACATGTGACTGTTTTAGCTACAAGACTGAATCATGGGGCTAAACACTTTATTGACTACATAGTATGAGTTGCTACACAGAGGGATGATGGTGCGACAGGACTCTTCATCAGACTGCATCACAGAGCTCACCTGTCTTCAATGGAGGATCAAAGGTCGGCTTTTATAGGAGCAGGGTGAAGTTGCCCTCAGAAGCTTATCTGGGGTCAGTTTTCTGTTTTATCCTCCAGTGTGGGGTCAAATTGATCCAACAACTTCATCATCCGAGAGCCTTCATTTGTCAGCTCTTGTCTCCAAGATGCCGAGATGCTGAAACGGCACATAACAAAACTGACATGACTGTGTCATTGGTGAACAGATTTTTCATTTCCTCTTCTCAGTATTATGCAGGAATGGCTTTTGCTAAGCTTACCACAGTGTTGCCTTTTCATATATCATATAGCATTGCTCAGTAAGCAGCCATTGGGTAATTTGCAGCCTTGACATCTGAGGTAAAACTGGGGCCAAAATTGAACCGTTTTTTGACTTAAACTGCCCCTCAGCTTTACAGAGATTTAAAGTGAGTTTCAGCTCATTGTTTAACTGTACATCCCAACAACTTTACTGTTTTGGTTCACTTTCACTGCTCTCATTGCCTTGTTTTTGGCTGTTTCCCCACCGAAAAACCTCTAAAAACCCATTGTACACCACCTGACCAGCACCAAACAGCATACAGACACAGTTAGAGGCTAGCTGGTGCACATAGAGGAACATTTAGCAGCTAAAGAACCAGAAATTTCCCTCAGGAGCTGGTAGAAATGAAAAACAGAGATTAATGAGAGTGAATGTTGGACTTAGACTCATCAGGTGGGGAGAGACACGGCTCCAAATAAACGATAATGTTGCTCCGTAACAGCTGGGTGTGTAAATAAGCAACTGCTTGCTGGGAAAGATTATTATTGTGTATTGTGCCACTCGCATGCTTGAGCGTGTGAATGATACAAACAAAACAGGGACCCACTCATAAATAACATACAAGTGATCAAAACTCCACAGTGAGTGCTTTATATTTATTTAAAAAATTAATGAAAATAAATAAATAAGCAGCTAACAGATATTGGAGATGGTAAACAGGCACTATAGTCGGCATGTGAAGCAATTATGAAGAAGAGAGAACAGATGAGTATAAACAGATGGACGTATGGACGTCTGCCCTGTACAGTTTATAACGGTGGGTCTGTTAGTGTTTACTGCCAGAAGTTGGGTTGTTTCAGCATTAAGCTGACACACACGTATACACACACCAGACCAACCATAACATACAAGCTTTTTCTTTTCAGTTTTATGCTTCTCTCAGTGGATTTTAGTCTTTATGGCTTCTTTCAAATCCAGAAAGAGCTGGTGCCTCCCAAGTGTCCTGGCTCACTTCTCTGTCTGAGCTTAAAGAATACACCAAACCACGGGTTGGAACAAAATATATGTCGGAACCTGTCATGTTTTATATTTGAAGAGGGAAAACACTCTTTAGTGCACCTTAAAATTTGGCAAAATCACAAGCCTAAATTCTTTCCCCCCAGTGGTTGTTGTTGAATTCCCTTCACTCCTATGATCTGTGGTGAAATCTGACTGTAAACTCTCCTAGATGAAACAAATCAAAAAGTGTCTGCTCCACTAACTCTTTATGAAAATGAATCTGAACAGATGTTGTCCATTTGCAAGTTTGTGTCCAAGTGAGATGAGGGGGAGAAAAAAAAAAAGTTTTGGATGTAAATTTGACTTTTCATGGCGCCGCAGCCAGAAATGACTTTTTCTACCTCACGTTAAAGTGCCTTGGTGTTTGTCGAGGTTTCTGTTTTAAACCATGACTCTGCCACAGAGGGAGACAAATTAAAGAAGGAAAAAGGGAAAGGGGAGTCTGGGGAAAGGGAAAATGAGGTGAGAAACCAGACTCAATAGACTCATGTGTCTCAAACGAAGCTATAGCAACACAAAAAGGAATTGTGTGTATTTCTCTTCAAAAGCTGATTGGATAACTCACTCAGTCCCAGCTGTATATTGCATATTATCATGGTAATACTCATGTCAGAGCTAAAAGTATCAGGCAATAAATCAATAAGTCTGACCCTATGAGCAATACTGGATGAGCTCTATAAGCTGTAGACCTCACAGGTGGTGATATAGGAGTGTTCTGCTAATTCCAGTTGCCCTGCAGTGAATGTTCCCTCCATCTGGTATGTCTTGGCCGGCTGAGTGACAGGTGAAATGCTAAAAGAGACCACTTGTTTAAAGTACACTGTTGTGTTCTCAGTATGGGCAGTATTGGTGTGTATGGGGCTTTAACGCAGCTTCTGCTGGTTTGGACTCAGGCTCTTGGACAGGTGCTCTGCCCTCTTCTCACAGCTAAATGTACTTTGACTGGTGTTTCCTCCAGGCTGAGTAGCAGATATCTACAGGATAAAACAGTTGTGATGTTTTATCCTGTAGATAAAACATCACAACTTAGAGGCTCCACTTCGGCCTCATGGGGTCAAATAACTCGAATAATTTCACTTTGAAAATGTAAAGCACCCTAATGCCTTGTCTTTGAAAGTGAGAACATGTTTCTAAATCAAGTGCACTTAACCACTTAAACGTGTATTTTTTTCTGGGAAAGATTTTAAAGTGACTGGTTTTTCATGTGTACTTGGTGGTACTAAGACCTTTGTATGTACTACTTTGGCATGATGGCTCTAAGCACTCCTGCATGTACACGCCTGTTTTTATTACATTGTGCTGGTCATAACACATATAAGGGCTATGGAGTTATCAACATACATGCAAAAGTAAATCCCTAAATCAAACATGGTCACATCAAGAAAATACATTTGCTTAAAAAAATACACGACTTTTTACTTTATGGTCTGTTGATTTTTGTACCACTAAAATGCTGTATATGCACTGCTGAAATAATAAAATGTAGATTTGTTTAAACAGGTGAACTCTGTTATTCCTGATAACACTGAGAGAGGTGAATTGGAAACAGGCATTTTTAAGATGTCAACAGGTGAAGCCAGAGGGAGGAAGTTGAGTTGGACGTGTGTGTGAGTTGCACACATGATCACAAGCGCTGAGGCACGTGGATGTGCACAGCGTGTATGTGACCTGACTGACAGCTCTGATGTGTAATCACAAGTATGAATGTTTCCACATGTGAAATGATTGGCTGAAAAATCACCTGGTCTCCAACACACATGGCCCACGGTCAGAACAAAGCTGCTATGGTTCAGGTCAGCATGGTTTCATTTATCCTCCGGGAAGGTAAGATATTACTACTTTTTATTTGATATTGTAAAATGTAAAGGTATGCAAGTGGAACTCCTTATTACACACATGTGATGGTTGGTTGGCTGGATGTGTTTCTGGCCTTGCAATCAGATATACTTAGACTGCAGTTTGATCATATTTTACTCCAGTGACACACACAAGAGGAATTAATTTGATGTTGTTTTAGTAGTTAGTCAGTTATTTCGCTCTTTTTATTTTACATCTCAGTTCCCTTGTTTTCCCCTGTGACCAGCTTAGTATCACCATTAAGAATCTTTTACATTTTAATTTAACTTAAATCCAATAGGCACAGATCCCCTGGGCACACACAGCTAAAAGGACCCACAGTAGAAAGAGACAACTCCAAACAACACAGTCTCTTTATGGTATTTTTCATGTGATCTAGGTCATATTTCATATCTTCTTTGAGTCTCGTTGTACTTGTTTTGTGTCTCAGACACATGCACAGAAACAGAAAATTTACCAAAAAAAGTGAGAAAAACATGTTAAACAGTAGGAATCCTCTTTGCTTTCTCTCTGGATGTTTCTCTGTTGTCTGACCAGAGTGTAACCCATCCTTATTCTATAAAGCACACCACAACATGTGGCAGCAGAGCCCACAAACATGAGCTCATTCCCCTTCAGGGGAACGAGAAATGGGGAGAAACAGAGAGAGAGAGAAAGCAATAGTCCCAGTCTTCCCTTCCACGTCCATTTGTCATCAGGCCACATTCCTACTCCTCTTCCTCATAATGGAATGGTTATCCCTACACACAATGAGGAGACTGGGCTGGGAACATCTGCAGCATGTGAAGGAGATGAAACAAAAATGGGATCATGAGAGTCGAGGTCGAGGTCAGCTTTCCCCATCACCAGCGAGGAAATTCTTTCAGACGAGTTGCTAATGTTAGAGAACAGACATATGCAGTAATGAACCTGACACATCTATCTATCTATCTATCTATCTATCTATCTATCTATCTATCTATCTATCTATCTATCTATCTATCTATCTATCTATGTCTAACTGGTAATGATTGTTTTAAAATGCTTGATATGGAATCACTGATGAAAATGAATATTGCAGTCTTGCAATCTTGTAACCCACTACCATAATCAGTAAACTGTGTCAGGAATAGACACTTGCACCTGATGTTGACAACGTTTTATAGCGTTTTTAAAACTTGACTGACCTTAGCTGGTGAAACAGCTGTATTACAACGGTAACCGATTTAAAGATTAGCCTTAAATTGCTTAAATGAAACGTAGTGCGTTCTTTTATTTTGACAATATACTTTGCACTCTGTAAAATGTTTTAAATCAAGATAGCTCACGTGTGCTTAGTGCTCATCAGTTGTCTTGGTAAAACGACTTCCGTTTAGTTTGTCCCTCTGCGGTGTCCGTACCGGGTGCTAGGCATCAGTTTGAATGTTCGGCGCGGGTTCGCTGCAGACGTTTTTGTTGTGGTAGTAAAAGAGAAAAGCAGGTAATGGTTAAGGTATTGACTAAACGATAGATTTAACTTACCAAAAACACAACAAAGACAGCTTTAAACGGACTGTCGACACGTTTACTTCAGTGGCTTGTCAGATTTAGCGTCAAAGCTAATTTAGCGGTTGACGTTAACGTAGGTCGCTTCTGTGTCTCCGCCAGCGGCTATACGTTAACTAAATGTTGTCTAAATGGTGTTATATTATTGACAAAGAAGAAATCTTACAGTTACCGCTTTTTTTTTTTTTAATGTAATTGCCGCAAAATTTGCTGCTTCCAAAGACCGACACTGGTACTTCCTTTAACGTAAACGTTTGAGGCATTTTACTTCACTTCACAACGCCATCGTTGTAGGTCATATCGCCAGCCTCCATTCAAATTTTCGCGTTTTATTCTTGTTTTACATAGTCGCAGACAAACACAGCTTTCCATATACCTAGTAGCATATGAGATACTTCAGATTTTAATCCGGCTTATTCTATATACGTCAAACATGAATAGCTTTTATGAAATACAAACCTTTTGAAATTAAGTCACTTTATAGTTTTAGCCTGCCAATTAATCCAGTTTACTTTGTTTAGGCAAGTCGATTGTGTTTCGCAGTAAATTAAGTGCTGGGCAGTATGGTCAAGTTTAGGTTATTAGTTTTGTTTTTCTTTGACAGAATGGCCTCCCCTGCCACATGCACCGACGAGGGCGCGTTCAAGACCCCTAAAACCGTCCGAGTGAAGAGCGTTGGAAGCAATGGAGGGACCCCCATGACCATCCCAGCTTCACCTTTCATGAAGAAGCTGGGCTGTGGGACCGGAGTCAATGTTTACCTCATGAACAGGTGCGTGATCATCTCTGATTAAACAAAAAATACTAAATCAAAAGGTTTACACCTCCCTCCCTATCCTACATTCAGAACTTTAAAAACTTTATTTACAATTATTCTAGTTTCATCTATGTGTGCAAAGTAAAGGAAGAAACATAAGGAATGCATACACAGGTGCACTGCACAGTAAGCACTTGACTCCCAATCATAAAAATGCTTAGTTACTTTACTGCTGGTTAATTTATGCCTCTGTGACAGTACACAAAATATCTTTGGGTTTTGAACTGTTGGTAGTTGGTAATATTGATTTTTTTTTTCTTAAACTACTGCAGTTTTCACGTTTGTGTATAAATAATAGTAAAATAGCACATTAACAAAGTGTTGTTGAACAAATGATTTCAGAGTGGGGAAGCTGAATGCGTCTCCGTGGGCTGTGAAGAAGATCAACAGTAAATGTGCATCCAAGCAGGTGGCTGTTTACCAGAAACGCCTGAACGAGGAGGCAAAGATCCTGAAGGGAATAAATCATCCAAACATTGTTGGTAAGAAATGTTTTTAATCAGCAATGGAGAAGGGTGGTGTGGTGTGGTGTTTACTCAGAAAATTGCACAATGAGGACGACAAATCAGGTCACATTAGAAGTCCTTGTGTTTGTTACTGTCAGTATGATGGTGATGAACACATGGATTCCTGACTAGTGCATGCACATAATTCAAAGGGACGTGCCAAGTAATGCTTTTCCTATTGCACTGTAAATTCCCGAGAGCCTAAGAAGAAGTTAGAGAAATAATTTTCTGCTGGGCTCATTTTTCAATAGTAGTATAAAAACTTCAATTGTCTGTACTCCAAAGGATCAGCGACACAAACATTTCCCCACATACTGGATTCATTCATTCACAACCAAACTCTTTTTTTTTTTTTTATCTGTTTTGTAAATTATTAAACAGACATGTTATCTCACTGTTCACTCATTAAGACTCAGTAGCAAAGTAATGGAATTAAAAGCAGATTTCACATTGTTGTTACCTTGTTCTGTCATTCTCAGCCTACTTGCAATATTGTGTTATACTCTGTGTTGTTAATTCTGTGTCCATATCCCAACGTCAAGGTTTCCGTGCCTTCGCCACAGCCAAAGACGGCTCCAAGTGTCTGGCTATGGAATATGGAGGAGAGCAGTCCCTCAATGACCTCATAGAGAAGAGGAGAGAGGACGGCCTCAAAGCTTTTCCCGCAGCCAACATAGAAAAAGTGGCGCTGCATGTGGCTCGTGGCCTGCAGGTAAATCATGGACTGTCTTCTACGTGGTGTCAGATCTGTATCAGATATTCCGATTAAATGTAGAGCTGCTCAGAAAAACCTCTGGAAACAGAATTCCTACACCAACTTTGCATTTATATATATTTGTAAATATATATATGTGTGTGTGTGTGTGTGTGTGTGTATGTTTATGTATGCAAAGTTTCATCAGTCAGTTTCTTATTATGCACAATAAAAAAAGTCACACTCAAAAAAAAAAAAATTTTTTCCCACTTTTTAATTGAGGACGGTTCAAACAAAACAAACACAGGAGGCCATAAGTAACAGGAATGCTTTGCTTGTTTCTCTCTGCAGTATCTTCACAATGAGAAGAAGCTGCTTCATGGCGACATGAAGTCCTGCAACGTGGTCATTAAAGGCGACTTTGAGACCGTCAAGATCTGTGATGTTGGTGTGTCTCTGCAGCTGGATGAGAACATGAGAGGTAATGATTGTTTTCAGTGACGGCATCCATTCTTTAAATCCTTTGAACATTGATTATTAAAATTGGACTGTTTTTGTGCCATTAAATACGATTGTCCCTCTGAAGCAGTATTTAAACATCATTGATTTGGCCAAAAAATTTCACATTAGAATCAGTTCAGGATTTCACATGACTAACAAGCATGGAAGTGATCAACTCTACAATAAATGTGTCATCAGACAAACGGCATCACATCAATCTTACCACACACAAATCACAATGTGAACCTGAATCTTCAGCTATTTTGATGATCAGACTCTTGTCAAGCAGACGTTATCAAAAGTTCACTGGTTTCAGCTCCTCAAGTGTGAAAATTAGTAGCTTTTTGTGTCCTGGCCGCACATTAAACTGAACATCTTTCAACTTTGGGCTGTTAGTTGGACAAAACAGCTGATGACATTACCTTGGTCTACAGGAGGCCGTGATGTTTTATAAAGCAAACAACTAATCGAGAAAATAATCAGCACAGCGTTGTGGCCATACTGATAATATGTGCTAGTTTAGACTGTGTGTGTGTGTGTGTACACAAGTGGGATCAATAATGGATTAAAGCACAGAATTGGCAGTAAAAACTTGGGTGGAGACGACTGTTTACAGCAGCTGATTTACTTTGTTTCTCTGCCCAGACAGAAACAAATTCTTCAGTCTTTCCCGCTCTTGTACGTACGTACACGTCATCCCCAGTGGGGAGCTCTCCCATTTGGGATTTAATTTTAATTAATTGCAAACTTCTGGATTTTCTTTTGTAGCATTTTTCAACAGGGCCAAATATCACAAGCCTTGTATTTTATTTTATTTTTTTTTTAGAAGAAATATTACTTGGGTTATGCTATCACGGCAACACAGACGGACTGAATGTTTGTTTGGTTCTTAAATTGTTGTCCATTCCAATGTGAGTTTTTATTAAAGTCGTTTCTGTTCTCAGTATCGGATCCAAAGGCAGAGTACATCGGCACAGAGCCGTGGAAGCCGAAGGAGGCTCTGGAGGAGGGAGGAGAGATCAGCGACAAGGCCGACATCTTCGCCTTCGGTCTGACTCTGTGGGAGATGATGACGCTGGCTATGCCTCACCTGGAGATGCTGGAGGACAACGACGATGACGATGATGAGGAGGAGGATGATGAAGGTGAGATGCTCTGTGGCCACAGCAGCGTTGTAAAAACACTGAAAGCACTGAGCTGTGCACCCTTTACTTTTGCTTGTAATTACAACTGAAACCTTTGGTTGATTAATCAGCTTCGCGTGAGCTACTTTGCTCAAGCGCAACTGTTGTGTCGCGCGCACTCTTCCGACCGCAATCCGTGTAAAATGTGGAAAAGATCTAGAGCGTGGTTTTGTGGGCCACTTAACAATAACAAAGAACAAACATGTACATTCAGATCAGTATTTTAAAATTCTCGGGTTCGTGTTTCAGATGAATCAGAGGAGAGCTTTGACGAGGATGCCTACTACGAGAGACTGGGGACGAGGCCGGCACTGGACGCTGAGGCTCTGGGCAGCTCGTACCGGAGGATGGTGGAGCTGTTCTACCTCTGCACAGAAGAAGACCCCAAGAAGAGACCCTCAGCCGCCCAGATCGTCCAGGCTTTGGAGAGCAACGCCCCGCTGGAGAAAACACCTTGTGAGGTGATTGTTATAGACTGATTTGCAAAGCTAATTATATACATATATGAAAATAATGCATTTTCATATATAAGCTGCAAATTAGGAATGCTCTGAGTCCAGTCAAGATTTATATTAAAGGTGGCAGATTATATGGACAACATAAATCCCCTGCCCATGTTTCCTTATTTTTCAGTTTGAAGTATAAATGTTGTTAGGAAACAGCCCTGTCACTGGTCAAAGTGTCAGTTGACATAAGCTACCGAGGCTGACTTTAATCTCTGTACTGTACATCTGTATTTGACACTTGCGGTTTGTGTGTATCTCTCATGTCCTGTCGACTTTTATAGTGTAAATGTTTTTTTTACTTTCCTCACTTGTCACTTTAAGTTATTCGTGAATATCTCTGTGACTTTTCCACCCCTGTAAGCTTTGGTAAAATTCTCCTTTTATATTTCTTGGTCAAACTTTCATCTGTATCACTAAATTAGACTAAGAGCCCACGACCACCTGTGTTTTTATTTCATTTCTTCTCTTTAATTGCATACATATTCTAGTTTACTGATGTTTTGAGGCTTTTGACCATATCACATGGTCTTCATCAGCAGACAAAGTTTATTCAGTTGTCATTGAGCTTTAGAAATTCAAACTTTCCTTTCTGAGCGCTTTCAGTGCTACATATTTTTTACTGATTTACACGCAAGTGACATCCAAGTGAACTTTATCTGCTGATGAAGACCATGTGATACAGCTGAAAGTATTACAAGAAGGTCAGCAGACCTTGACTAATACAAACATTGGGACAAATGTGATCTGAGATGGAAAGACTAGACGAGTTTTAAGTTGTACAGATGGTTCTCCTCATTCTTACATTGTGTGTTTCAAGTGAAATGTTACTGTACAGTCTGAAACATGTTCAAGAAACGAGTCTGGGTTCATAAAACAAAAGGCAACATGTTTATTAAATCTATTTACAAAGCAGAATGCCCCTAAACAATGATGGTGTCCATCTTTAAACAGGTCAGTGTCTATAAACATATTTTCCTTCCAAAGTGCTCAGGAAACCTTGAGCTGGTAGCAAGAATAAAAAAAATCTGACCATTTAAACAAAAGGAAGTTTTCGGTTTTCTTAGATGCAAAACACAAAATCAGTCAATCTGAAAGCTCCGCCAATATAAACATTCAACAGTAAATTAGACGGCGCTGAGTATAAATACTGAGTGACAGCAGGTACATTAAAAACAAAACACTAAGCCTACTTGATCCTGAAGAGCATGTATAATAATTATACATCTGAAGCTTATACACACTTGTCAGTACAAACTAAAGCCTGGTATAAGCAACATGAACATCCTGAACTCTTGTTTTGCTCGTGAGAGCCAATTCAATGAACTGTAGCTTTAATCCACATGTTTAGTTAAACTCTTCCAAACCTCATGCAATGAAGTTGTAAACGAGGAAGGTTGGTGTGTTGCAGTACTTGGTTGCGAACAGTTTGCCGTCAGGTGTCGGGTCAGAGAAGGCGATTTCCTCCTTTGTTAGATGACTGCCGTACATGAAGGTGCTCCTAAAAAAAACAAAACAAAGGAAAATAATTAGCAGGAAGAGTAATCTTTAACTGTGTTCTCACCGCTCCTCTTTTACAATGAAAACTAATGTTTAGCACAACTTGGCTTACAGTTTTGTGGCTCTGGCCATTGATCACATTACTTACAAAAATTTTGTACATGTCACAGTAACTGCTAAATCTGGCAACGTTGCTAAAAATTGGGCCAAAGGAGCAACAAGATTATCAGAACGGTTGGTGAAATTCATTTGGAAGATAAAACATAGGCAAACTTTAAAAGTCACACTGGGGTCGCAAAGCAGCTTTATTAAAAAGTCTTAAATATTCAGTCCTGGCTGCTGCAGTAATGTTAGCTATATAATATACAACGTACTGATGGGCAAGTTTTGGCAAGAACCTAAATTAATTAACCTTTTTTACATTACGTTTATCCATCTATCAATTTTCTTGCTCTTGTTCATGTTGATTTGTAATGTAATTCAGTGCATAATTTAGGAATCATTGTTACCATTGCTGCTGAGAAAAAGATAAACATTGTTCTAGACGATATCATCTCTTTTGTTTTCCTGTCAGCTTGTGTACACCTGACCACTTGTGCTTGTTGCCTTTGACCCATTTTTTTACAACGTCACCAGGCTCTGAGAGCAGTAAATGTAGAGTTGAGAACACGTGAAGTAAGAACAATAAGATTCAGTGAAGTCGTACCTGACGGTGTCCAGCATGCGGGTGGCGATGCCCTGCCGCCTGGCCAGGCTGAAGACCCAGATCCGACTGATACCACACAGAGCCTGTTCTGGGACGGTGGAGCAGCACCAGGCTCTGTGTCGCTCCATGAAGTCGTCCTTGGTCATATCCTTCTGTCGATCTGGCTGCTCAAGGACTCTGTAAGCCTGAAAGGGCCAAAAAAAAAAAAAAAAGTGTATGTAAGACACTGAACAAGTTCATAAGTGCGGACACCTAAGAGCCCTTCTACCTCTTCACCCAGGAAATTGTTTAGTGATGTGTCAAATGCTGCTGTCAATGAAGACACCCAGTAAAATGTAAAGAGAAGAACTGCCTGCATCGGTTTTTGGACTTTATCTGAATGCTACGCATCTCATGATTCCACTATCATCATCATTAACAAGATGTAGCCTATGTTAGGTAGAGGAAACAGCCAGTGGTTCTCAACCTGAGGGCGTGTCCTCTACAAGAGGACACAAAACACATCCAAGTAGTCGTAAACCACACGAGCCATAAGCTTTTTTTTTTATGTCCCTCATATGCTTTGTTTTCTTGTCAATCCTTAATTTTTCCTCTTTGGGTCTCTACAACATTATACAAATAAAAAATTACTCTTAGATTTAACTATTAACAACCAACAATCATACATAACTGAGAACAACCACCAAAGGAAAGTGATGAGGCTGAATCTGCCACGTGGACATGCAACATCCCTACCTGTCGTATGGGTTCAGCTACGAGACATCCCACCACCATTCGCTCCGTGTTGATGAACAGGTAGGTCTTGGCCTGCGTGGGTCTGCTCAGAGTCAGCTGCTGGAAGCCCAGCTCGTTGTCTGCTACACGACGCACATCCTCAGCCTGAGGCCAAACGCACACACAGGAAAAGTGAAATTATGCGTACAGTGCTTTGATTGTCTCTCTCTCTCTCTCTCTCTCTTTATATATATATATATATATATATATATATATGTATAAAAAACTGGTGACAATACACTTTACAACACACACAAAAGTGCATCTAGTGTCCAGACCCGCACCTTTCTGATGGCGTATTTGGGATCATCTGGCATGACCAGGAGAATTTTACCGTCCCAGAACTCGGCCACCACCCGCTCCTTCTTCCAGCCCTGGAAACAGAACAGAGAGCAGAAGCTGCAGTTACAAGCCAACAACTCGGAACAAACTCACCTCCACATGAAACAAACTGATGCCAGCATCCTGGACAGAGGATCTGCAGAAAACTACCAAACTACTTCAGATAAAAACAAGTAGCTTCGTCGTTACAGTGGCAAAAAGAAAAGATATTTACTGCACAAAAGAATAAATTAACCTTTACCACAAATTTGATGGAGTCGAGGAAGCGCTGGTGGAACTGGGTGTGTTGAAAATTGTCCTCTGGATTGTCGGCACTGTACACCATCCCACATGAGCTGCAGGTCACTGCTCCAAACTGCTTCTGACCTGCATCCTGATGGGGAAACAGACGCACACGTCAACAAATACACAAAGGTCCAATCAAAAAGGGACACTAACAAAAACACAAACCTGGTGTGATTTACTAATTTTTACTTTCCTCCCATATCAACCAACTTTTTACAGATATTTAAAACAAGCCAGTTTAATACAAAATGTCTGCATCAGCCTTAAGAAATATTCTCCTTGCACCAAAATATATGTCATTAACATACGATGATGAGCTGGTCGCCATCGTGCTTCTCTTTCCTCCTGCGAGCACTTCGCTCTTTAGCTGAGGGAGTCTGCAGTGGGCCAGAGGGGGTGCTGCAGGACACTGGAGACTGCAGAGCTACATTCTTTAATCTGCAGGACAAAAATATAAACTTTTATTGTTGCTGCTGTTAGTGTTTAATGTTGCCAATGTTTTTCCAATGAAGAATTACGTAGAGGGTAGAGGGAAAAAAAAAAGCATTTAAGTGTTGATGACTGAACAGTCTCACCTCTTGGAGGCAGAGCCAAAGATGGGATACACAGCTGCAGACTCTGTGGAGATAAAAAATAAATAAATAAATAAATAATAAAAACACATTTGAAATAAACTTGACAGGAGCAGCATGTGATTTTGAAACAGTCTCAAATATAACCAGGAAAGTAAATTAAATAGTGTTAGATGCCTCCTACGTGTTGGTGCTATCATTGATAAATATATTATTTTATTCGGACTGCTGGCACTGTGTGGCTACCTTTGGGAGGGCTGGAGGCAGCGCTGGTGGGACTAATATCACCGAGGTCAAAGACGGGCTCAGAGCCACCGTCTGTCAGAGAGTGATCCTGGAAAAAGTGAAGTTCAAAATTAAAAAATATTCAGTACAACAATGTCCATGAATATTTGGGTAAACACTTCTGCTGTACCTGAGTATTGGTGGACAAGGCTGTAGATGCAGAGCTTGGTTTTGGAGTCCGTGTCAACACAATCATCAGCTCCTTGGTAAGTCCATATTTCTCTGTCAAGACTTTAGGTGAGCTGAGGGAAGAAGATGATTATACATCTGGAACAGTGCATTTGCCCTTATAACTAAAGTTTAGTAAACAAAATTATGATTGAATATACAGTTTTGTCATTTCTTTTCCGTTTGGGTGAAAGAAAAAACTCGGGAGCCAAACTTGTATTTGATAGTAAAGCACCTTAACGGCGGTGGAGATTCAGGCTCCTTGTTAACAGAGTCCATCCAGTCTGTGGGATCAAACTTTGCTCTCTGCTTGGTGATTGGCTGGTTCTTTTTTGTCTCGACCAGCTGGACGGCAGCCTGCAGTAAATGACCAGGATAAAATATTTCAGCGTGCTAATTTTACATTAACATGACAATATTTGCTCCAGCAAACAACATCTGAACAAATATCACAGGAAAAGCTCCAAAATGAGACTGTTGGCAATTTGCCGCTTATTATTGCCATTAATCTGACAGTTGATTATTTAACTGTTTCTTTTGAAAAGTAGTAAAAAAAAAAAAAAAAATTACAGTAAACACACAAACACGGTGGTTGTGCTCACCTCTTCAGGATGTTTATGTTGTTGGTTCATCACCAAAGCAGGCTGCTGCTGCTGCGTTGTTTTCTCACTCTTTGTTTGTGGCAGAGCAGCTTTACTTTTCCCCTGGACTGAAGCTGGCCTGGACAAAGTCTTTGGTGCAGATTTCTTGTACATGGATGTAGGTTTCTTCCCTGTCCCGAAGAAAGCAGCTCCAACAAAGATCTTCGGTTTCGGCTTCAGGTTGCTGAAAGTGATGGTGATTGCTTTCTTGGGTTCTGCTGGTTTAGTGCTGCCGGCAGGTGCAGCAGGTGTAGTAGGTGCTGGTTTAGCAGTGACGCTGTTGAATTAAAAATGCAACAATTTGAGAAACAGTTTAAAGATTAAAAACTACAACTAAGCTTATGATGATAAGTGCTAGAGCATGGTATCAGAAAACTTCAGCAGCACCAACATAACAGCTGTGACTGGACTGTGACTTATGTGGAAACAAACCTGCTTGCAGGCTTCGAAAGTTTGATCGTCTTCGTAGACGTTGCATAGTTTTTGATACTCGTCTTCCCTGCATTACTAGATCCGACAGAAACCTTTCTTGGCTTGTGGCCTCCTTTTCCATTCTTCTTATTCTTCTTTTCCGGCTTTTTTGCCTGGGGGGGAGATGATAGAAGAGGAGGAGGAGAAGGCAGACACTCCTTTATTGCCTTCCTCTCAAGAGGAGTGAGGTAGACAGGCCTCTGCTTGCCATAGAAGGAGCTTGTAACCGTCGTAGCTTTGAATGGAGATTTACGGGGCGATTTGGCTGGCGAGCCTAGAAAAAGAGGCAAATAAACAGATATGGATGGTGAAGAAATGAGAAGAAAATGGGGAAAGAACAGTCCTTTGCAATAAGTCCCGGTATCCTTAGAGGCTTCACAATACTTCCAATCCCATATACATCTTGATCAAACTTCAGAAAGCCACATCAGCTGAACAACAAGCTTGCCTTTCACCAGTCCACCTTACCTACTGGTCTATGTGGGGATTTCTGTGGCGAGGGACAGTTCTCCTTTTCCAGACACCTAGCTGGCTTCTTTTTGATAGGAGACTGCTGGGACTTTCTTGGGGATCTCCTCTTCAAAGGTGACATCTCCTCTCTCACCCCCTTCTTTGTTGGGTGACTGGTGTTTAAGTAACAGAAGATGAGAAATAGTGCCCAATGAAAAACTGTGGGTCTATAAAGTATTGCCTAGTAATGCTGTAAAACAACAAACATACAGTATAGATGCAGAAATGGAAAATACAACCAGAAATGAAAATATGTAAAATCAAATTTTAAAAAACACAGTGTTCACAACAAACCTGTCAGAGTCCAGAGAGGAGAGCTTTCTCTTCCTGGTAGTAGTTGGCATCATTCTCACAAAGGTCACCTACACAGAACAACATTATCAGGCCTTCTGGGTTAACATAAGAGCCAACACAAAATGAAGTATTATTGCCTGTGAGACCTAATGCTTTGGTAACAATTAGAGCCGCCATAAGCAGTGCCACAAAACCTCCCACTGGAGGTCATAAAAGGTCACAGACCGAAATGCATCTTCTAATGCAGCAGTGTAGGAGTATTTTTTGTTAGTCTGGCAAGAAATCATCAGATTTTCTGCAGGAGTTTGGCGTGAATGTCTCAATGACTGCACAGAGCGTGTGGAGGCCAAAATCGATAAACTACACTCCCTGACCTTTATATCAGCGAGGTTACTGACAGATTAGGATACTCTCAATTTGACGTTACGCCCGAAACGACACTGAATTCAATCTTGTCTGTGCAAAAAATGTGAATTTGCTCGACTTGAACGTTAGCTTAGGTTAGGTTAGCTTAGCGCTTATTTAAGACCAAAAGTCGCGAAGAATAGATAACTGGCGGGATGATTAGCTTATACAAAGGCGACTTTTTGCCTCCAATACAGACTAGTTAAGGTATCGATATCAACTAACTGTTGCCTACACATAACGAGGCCTATCGTATTTTTCGGAGTAGTGATATTTGTGTGTTTTATAGTTATATAGTTAAACAGACGTTTTGTTGTTTAACGTTACGTATAAATAAATACGACACTCGGGAGAAATAAAATTACAGCGACAAACAACAGAAACACATTCGTCAGCCATCTTACCGAACACGTTTTTGTCGTGCTACATAAAGTGATAAATGTTGGTACAAAGTTAAGAATTGGCGGCGATCCTCCTGCTTCTCCTGCCCGCGTTTCTTCTCTGTGTTTTGAACAACCCGCGCCTGCCTCCCGGAAACGGAAACGCTATGTGGTTGAGTTACCGCAGTGAGCGAGAGCGCAGAGTGCCCTTCAAAATAAAATATTTTTTAGTAAATGGCGTTTTTTCAAATCTATTCGCTATATATAATCTCGTGATGCGGCTAAAGTAGCGCCTGAGGCCCCTGGACAGTTGCCAGGTTGTAATCCAGTCCTCCCAGTTTTCCGTATCACAACGGGCCAGTGTCAAATTCATTGAAGCCAAGGGTTTATTTTGAAGGCACATTTGTGTACTTCCCGGGTCAACTTGTGCATGCGAAAAGTGACGGCAACTACCATCTATCGGTTGAAAGCTGATCATTTTTAGTTGCGTTGGTAATTAGGGCGTTACCTGTCAAATTTCACCTACTATTCGTTTTTTAGTGGCGGGGTTTTAATTCACGCAAAATGGTGTTTTACTTCACAAGTGCCGGTGAGTGGGGCCACGGGGTTGGCAGCAGTGTTAGCTTGTAGCCTGGTTAGCCATTTACCTACAGAACTGTGGATTTTATTTCTCATGTGATGTGACTTATGTGTTTCGTGCCTGCTAACATTACTGTTTCATTCAAATATTCCTCTTCTCTCAGTGGTGAAGCCTCCGTACACAATCTACATGGGAAAGGACAAGTATGAAAGTAAGAGTGTTAGCGTTATATTATATACACACCTCATTCTGTGTGCTTTTATAATAACCTTTGACTTGTGGTGTATCTCTGATCATTATATTATTTTGCTCAGTCAGTATTTGTCATGAGTCACAAATTACAGCCACATTAACTTTAACCCGAGGTTGTTTTTGTCAACAGATGAGGATCTAATCAAATACGGATGGCCCGAGGACATCTGGTGAGATTACACTTTCATGTCTTAACTTTTCTTTTCAATAAGAGGTTTTTGCAGCAAAGTGAAAATAACGCTTTGGAGCTGAGAGCATAATTAATACAAATCTCACTGTTAGAGACATAATGAATAAGCATATCCTCATCTGTAGTTAGGGTTTGGCACTAAAATTCAGTTTCAGTCAACAAGAGCTTTATGCTTTATCACTAATAACAAATTTCTTACTCATCATATACATAATTTTTATGTCATGCCTTTTTTTTCTTGTTGTTTGAACTGAACAACTGGTGCTTTTTTCCCCAATGTCCAGGTTTCACGTGGACAAACTTTCCTCGGCTCACGTTTACTTGAGGTTGCCAAAGGTGGGTAAGGAGCCAACACAGTGAAGCTCTGACTGTGTGCATTTATACTAGATCTGAAACATTAGTTAGTAATTCAGTTAACAGAGTAATAATCAGCTATTCAGACAATAATTAATCATTGAAGTAATGATTAGTTTATGTTTTACGCATAGACACCCCACAGACACAACAATACTGTGGTCGTGGTCAATCTGAAAATGACCATGATTTGTTGATAGAAGAATTTACAGTGTCACTTACTTTTTATAGTGTGTGGTTTCTGGCCACACAGTCTCAGGCACTGCTGACTGCTCTGTTGGTGTGTTTTCTAGGGTCAGACCATAGATGATATTCCTCCGGAGGTGCTGATAGACTGTGCACAGCTGGTGAAAAACAACAGCATCCAAGGTAAAGACTGCTGCTTCCTGAGAGCATCAGCCACACATCAGGCACAAGCACTGAGTCTGAGAACAAGCTTATCGTATCCTAGGCTGAGTAAAACCAGAGCCACAGCTGTATGCGATCTGCTAGCTGAGTATTTTTTTTTTTCATCTTGAAACCTGGAGGCTGACAAAAACCCACAGAAATCCACTTCTGCTGTTTTAAATTTGAGAGTGGCATACACATATCCTGAGTTAATAAATGGATTAAAGGTAGCTGTGTTGTGTGTGTGTGTGGTCAGGATGTAAGATGAACAACATCAACGTTGTGTACACACCTTGGGCCAACCTGAAGAAAACCGGAGACATGGACATAGGACAGATCGGCTTCCATCGACAGAAAGAAGTCAGTAAACCACAACTGAAAAAAAAGTTTTAAAACACATTTGCTGCACAGTGTCTGATCCTTCATTCACAACTGTTTTATGGATCCTGCACCCTGTTTCACAGGTGAAGATCGTAGCAGTGGAGAAGAAGATCAATGAGATCGTAAACCGTCTGGAGAAAACAAAAGTAGAACGCCTCCCTGACCTGGCGGCAGAGAAAGAGACGAGAGACAGAGAGGAGAGGAATGAAAAGAAGGCTCAACTCCAAGAACAGAAGAGGAGAGAGAAGGAAGAGCAGAAGAGGAAAAAAGAGATGGAGGAACTCAGGTAACAGTTTGATTACTCTATTGATCAGTTAGGTTTGGGACACTTCTATCAGACTCCGTATTTTCACATACTTAAATCAGTGCGGTCTTCATATTTCACAGGCTTGAAAAGCTGATGACACTAAGTGTTCAGTAGTGATAGTAGTGTGACGTTTAAAAAGCAGCAGAATAATAAACTTTAACAGTCGGATCACAACAGTTAATAACTGATCAATGTCAAACCATCATCTGTATTATTTGTTAAAAAGTATGTTTTGACTTCCTTCTTCAGGAACTATTCATCGCTGATGAAGAGTGAAAAGATGAAGACTAATGAGGTGAGGATGTCAACCAGCCAAAAGAAATCACACCTTTTCTCACATTAAACATCTGGACATATTTTTTATTATTAAGTGACATAATTCACAGACAGGAAAAGTCAGGAAATCTGATCAGTTCTCTTAAAGTCTTTTTTTTTTTTTAGGGTCACAGAGCTGTAAAAATATTGAAAACCTCTTGGAAGTATTTTCATGTTTTGTCTTAGAGATGTCGACGGGTCTTTTTCTGTTGAGCGGAAACAAAAACATCTCATTAAATTGGCTTTTTTTTTTGAGTAGTGTAAAACAATAAAGCAAAAACACAGGAGGTTTGAATACTTTGTATAGGCACTATATGTTTAGGATTTTTTTTTTTTTTGCATTTTCCTCCCTGTTTTTCATGTTCACAGTAAAAGTGGAAAAGCAGCATAAAGCTCATTGTTTGCCTACTTAGATAAATGACATCAATGAGCTAGAAGGGAATGTTGTTAGTCTGTAAGAGCTTTGATGTTTTGAGAATCAGGTAATGACTCGTGTCCTTCGCTGTGTGTTGTTTGCAGGATGGCTACGATTCAGATGACTTCATGTAAGAGGTTAAGACGAGGCAGCAAGCAGGCAGACTCCTCCTCCTCCACTCAGATCTGCTGTCAGGACGCTCCCCTGCTGCTTTTGCTTTCTGTAACTCTGCACTGACATTGGAAGAAAAAAAGACAAATGGATACCTTGAACTTTTGGTCACCAGGAGCAGAAAGCGAACCAGGGAGGGACAGCCCCGGGACTTGTTCCACATGCTGACTGGTTCAGACACTGCTTCCAGACCAAACCAGGCTGGCAGACCTTTTCATCACAGGACAAAACTGTAGACGAAGAACACGGGACATTACAGAGAGAAACACTCAAATAGCCGAACAGTGTTTGATTTGGTTTTTATTGCCATGCCGACTGATGTTGATTGATGCTAAAACTGGTCTCTGTGTGGGTGTTTTAATTACCCCGCAAAGCTGAAGACCACAAACCCTTCTGCTCACTTTCTTTGTGTGTTCATTTCTCTGCTTGTCAGATTTTATTGAATACAATTCAATGGATGAATTAAACTTACACTTAGTAACTGGTGCTGCTTGCACTTATGTTGAGAAGCCATTATATTCTTTTGCAAAGCATAGTAAACCAGTACCAGCCACTATTATCCGTTTGCAGAGCCATGATGTACGGGGCCCCTGAAGTCCTGATTAGATGTTTTTATCCGGTGTACACAAATTTAGGGCTGTGTAACATTTATTTTCATACAACACCTGTCATAAATCCTAAAGCTCAGAGCGTCGTCTTCACATTTCTTATTTTGTTCAACTAACCTAATAAAAGTACGCAGTAAGGCAGAAATTCCCTACATTTGAAAAAGTGCAGCCACCAAATGTTTGGTTTCTTTACTAGAAAAACGATTTAAACACTAGATAAATAAAGAAAATAGCTGCTGATTTCCTGCCTGTTGGCCAATTGATAAATCAAATAACTTTCAGCTCCACAAAAATCAACAAATCATTTTATTAGATCCATCTTGTGTGCACAAGATAGTCATTTGTGTGCACATGAACAAAAAAGAACACCTTTCCAGACAGCGGAGGCTCCGTAATAGTGTCAAAAGAGCAAAAAAGTGAATCCTTAAGATTTGTAAATGGAGTTCGAAAATCTCTCAGAGTTTATTGAAAGTTTAGTCAGAAGTAACAGTGAACCTTCAGTGCCAGCTCTACAACAGATAAGAAATGTTCCAGCAGTATCAGTTTAGACCTGCAGTTTCAACACGTCTCTGCTCTCTGCAGTATTCAGCAGATACTGCAGATGCTGCACCGTAAACAGTTAAACAGTAGTTTTTAAAAACTAAAAACTGCTGTACTTGCACCAAAACCGCAGCAGCCATTTTCCCCCTGTAGATGGCAACATCAACACATCTACACCATGAATGTATTTTGAGAATCTGCAGGTTTAAAGTGATGAAGCTGTTTACTTTCAAAGTGGCAGAGCCCTGTTTGCTTGACAGTGACTAAAGGATCTGCAGCTGCTAAATGTGGAGAAACTGTATTACTGGAAGTTGTCACACATTTGTGAACCAGGCCCATTGCATGTGAAAACATTTAATAAAATGTTAAGTTGTTTATGTTAATGTCCTCATACTAAATGTGGTGGTAATTTCTTTAATTTAGTTAATTTACTTTAATTTAGTTAATTTACTCAAGATGATTTTTTTTATGGTGATAAATCAGCAGCCCTGAGGAGGGTACGTAGCAGCAAATGTTCAAAACATTGAGTCTGTACATGAAGATCAAGGCGTAAGGAAACAGTAATGTATAGATTTTAAAGGATCTGATAATGAGCTGCTCTGAGAATTTAAGTAAAACGAAGTGACGTGGATGTTTAAAAAGAACGGCATCGTTTCATCAATAAGAAGAAGAAAGAATTGGAGGATGCGGGCATCGATCCCGCTACCTCTCGCATGCTAAGCGAGCGCTCTACCATTTGAGCTAATCCCCCGCCGAAGTACTCCGCGTGAAACCAGCCCTTATAAGGGATATCCGGAGTGCTCGGACGACCGATGGTACTTTCCAACGTTCGTTTCAAACGTTTCTTAAAAATTCGCGTTGCTTACTTTCACTGATTATTTGCGTTAACCTTTCTCGGTAGCTCGTTAGAGTAAAAACGCATAGTTGCTGCAAAGATTGGCCAGCTAAGGACATATTCTACATAATCTTATTCGGGTCAGTGCAAACGTTTTAGCACCCCTGGGGCACATATTTTGTCGTTTTGGAAATAAGTAAATACAACCCTACGGTTAACTGACATATTTAAAAATTAAAAGATGGCTGCGATGCCGCGAAGCTTCCTATTAAGTATAAGTAAGTATCTGAAGAAGGCTTCGCTTACTTCTCTTCCTCTTCCATTTCGTATCCAGAAAGTAACAAATTACGTTGTGAGGCTTTTGCGTTTGCATTTGCGTGGCCTTTCTCGGCCACCGTACTGAGTAGTCTGGCAGCCAGTGGGCTTCTGAACTACTTCAAGAAACACCAGCTGAGGCTTCAGGAGTCACAGTCCTCTGACTTGAACAGCCTTGAAAACCTATGAGTAGATCTTAAACGTGATGTGTGTGTGAAGGTCGCCTAGAATACATCCTGTTGTATTTACTTCTTTTCACTTAAGAAACCAACAAAATGTGCCCAGCGTTAAGCCCCCATAGATACAAACACGAATCTCATGTGGCCGGTTTGACTCTCTACACTGCTGTTTTGCTTTGTCCTCCATTATGTAGATTGACGTGGATATAAGCAACTAAAATAATAATTGGAGGATGCGGGCATCGATCCCGCTACCTCTCGCATGCTAAGCGAGCGCTCTACCATTTGAGCTAATCCCCCTGCTGCCGAGCTACTGAAACCATACAATATATGCTATCACTTGTAGGTGTCTAGCCCCAGCGTTGTTTTTAAGATACTTTGTCAAACCTCTAACTTGTTTTTCTTAACTATGATCTTTTGTACGACGCACTGTTGTTACCCAAGCACAAACACGACGTAAGGCACATGTTTAACAAAAAGAAAGGTATTTCCTCAAAGAGAGACGAAAAGAGCGAGCTGGAGGATGCGGGCATCGATCCCGCTACCTCTCGCATGCTAAGCGAGCGCTCTACCATTTGAGCTAATCCCCCGTGAGAGCAACATCATGGTGACGTCATCATACACACGCGACATAGGAATGGTGGGGGTGGTGCGTTTCGTATGAAAACGGAAAAGATGTGCTGTTGTAAGGAAAACACAACACACGTCATTTCCATTCAAAATGTGCGTACCTAATTATACCCATTTTGCTAAATGACCAGCAGCGAAACAATTCCCATACTCACTCGGCTAAACTACCTCGGTAGGAGCCACACATTTGTATATGTCAAAGAAAATGTCACCTCCTTCGAGCCGGATTCGAACCAGCGACCTAAGGATGTCTTATGTTCACACTCTACAGTCCTCCGCTCTACCAACTGAGCTATCGAAGGGGCTGAACGCAAACTCGGAAGGGGGCCCTGCAATGATTAGACAGTATTCAGTTGATTGCAATCTACAATCTTGCCGCTAGGTGCCGCTAAACCCATACCACACTGGTCCTTCGACTGGGAAACTGGGACTTTTGACAGGTTGGTAATCCAGCCTTACTGTCTTGCAACTTGCATACCGGAAGCTATAATTCAAGGTGTTAATCATGAGTTTTTTTCCCCCCGAATTTTTCAGTTTGCTGTCAAGCACATTTTTACACAGAACTCCCGGAAGTAATACCCCATCAATATACACCAAGGTTCGTCAATACACATCAAGGTTCATTCTTTACCGTAGAAACGGTAGTGGTGACAACAGTCGCACAACAATTTCCATTTAGTTGCCGTTTCGGAGCTTTCAAGCAAACCACAAAAAGGCCAGTCATGAAATTGATGATGTTGCCTTTAAAACTGCACTGAACCACAAACTGCCCCTGATATACCATCAGCGTGTACCATGTACCATCTCCAGAGCAGCCACTACTGTAACTGGGACACTGCTCTTGCTGGTAAAAGACAGACAAATTCATTCAACATAAACACTGAATGGGGCTGAAGTCTTTATTATAAATCATTCACATTACAAAGTAAGACATTATTCAGAGCCATATCCATCCGAACATCCCGTTTACAAGGAGAGGTTAGTGAATCAGCTTGTCAGAGGAGGGTCCTTATTCTGAAGTCATATTTCAGTGTACAGGAGGACGTTGGCACAGGGTTAGTCATGCTCCTATTATAGAATAAGTATGTTGAACCATGCACTCAGACAATCAGACACACACACACACACACACAGAGAAACAGGATATCAAAAGCCTTCAAGTACAAGATTGGTTTTAGCTCAGGCTTCGGGCTGCTGATGGCAGATGAAAAAAAAAAAAAAAAAAAAAATCATGAGAAACAGGACAGAAAATAAAGCCGCAAAGACAGGACGACGTGACATGCAAGACAATGATAGGAAGATTTCCTCTCCTCCTGGACGTTTTTGGACTCGTATGACTCTTTCTGTTCCCGTTCGGATTCACGCTCTCAGCTCCAAATCTTCTGAGGGAGTCAATCCACCGGCAGATGTGACCCCCCCCCTTCCCCATGGTATCTTTCCTGTTACAGGCCTTACACTGTGGACAGCTTCTCAGACTCGATGAAGGCTTTACACACACACACACACAGACACACAACCATACTGCATCTGATCAGACTTCATAGTGAGGTGGACAAAGTGGAGGAGATGAAGTGGCCCTCAAGAGTTTAACTGACGAGGTCTTTGAGTCTGGAAATTTGTTTTTGGTCTTTTCCCTGCCCTTCACCAAGTTCTCACCTTTTCTTTTTATATCTTTAAATAAAAATGGTTTATAAATGATCTACAAACCTACATTTTCTATAAATTACATAATTTGTTAAAGCAACAGTGGAAATTTGCAGTAGAAAACTCAGGGAGAGAGAAAGACGACCTCTGCATCCAGCAGTGACAAAAAGGATTGGTAGAAAAAAAAAAAAAAAAACATCTATACAACAGCAAACTGATTGATAGAATTTAGCCAAAACAATAGAAGGGTCCTTTTGAGTGAGAGTTTGTCTGACCCCGCAGTGTCCAATCATGGCTTTAGAGAGGAGCTGGCGCACTGAAAGGCAGCCTCACACTGGGTCAGTGTGTATGTAGATATATATATTTATAACTTCTTCTTGTGTGTGTGTGAATTAGTCAGCATCTGTTGTTGTGTTATCATGCTCGCGTCAAAAGCTCCTGAGCCCAAGTCTTGATGGCAGAGGTTGTGTGTTGGAGCAGCTGCCACGTTGAGTTGGTGAAGGACAACGCGTGGCCTTGCAGACATGATACCGACACCTCGCCACTGCAAGAAAAAGAAAAAATAGTTTTTCCACAGCCTAGCCTTCACCTCATGTTGCTTAATGGAGCTTTACAAAATCTATCACTGACTTTGTGCTTCTATGTGTACTGGCCTGGTTTGAAATAAACAGCCGGTGCAACCAGCTCCTGCCACACTTAAATAATGTAATCCTGCCAGCTCACATTCAGAAGAGCATGCATGATAAATAAATGTTAGAGCGAGGTGAAAACGAAGTCTCAGAGCACTGACTTGCAGGAGTCTTGAAGGTTGGTCCATGCTCGTTGCAGCAGGTCAGATATGTAGGCCAGCGCCGGCAGGACGTAGTTCTGATGGAGGAGGAGGAGGAGCTCCTTCAGATACGCCAACACCTGGAACACACTGTCTGGAGTGTTGGTGTTCACCTAAACAAAGAAAAATATATTAGTCATTGCTCATTAAACACCAGCGGGTGACTTTTTTTTTTTTTTTACATCCATTCATAAACAGTCCTACCCATTCTATGACCTGCGGTGTCTTTTCTTTGACCCAGAGGATAAACTGTGTGGTGTTTTCTGAGATGAAGATGGCCGCTGACTTTGCCTTCTCCAAACCTTGTTCCATGAGTGGCCCCATGACTCGCACACACTCTGAGTAATAATAAGGAGTGTTGGTCTCCAACCAGCTACAGGAAATGGAAAAAAAAAAAAAAAAAACAGAATCCAAAACACAAGTTAAAGGGTTTATTTCAACATTTCAATTGCAGAGTTGTTTTGAAACTTTCTCAGGACATTTTAACTAAATATTGTTGTGGGATATTTTACTATTAACTAAATGTATTTTAAAATGGGGTGACCACACAGTGTATTATACCACCTACACTACTGTACAAAGTGACTTAAACTACAGGGATTCAAAACATCACTTTGGGAAAATGTTTGAGCTGACACCGAGCCAGTAAACCACACAGTGAACAAACTGCTTTGTGTACAGCGACGTTAATAGGAAGTGAATCAGAAGCCTGTTTGATATGGAGCTATTTTTATCCATTGGGTTGACTGGGCACATGGTCACATGGGACAGAGTGAGAAAGAGAACGTTTGAGGGTTAGGTCGTACCTGAAGCCCTGTTTCGAGTAGACCGTTATTTTGCTCCAGGCCTGCTGAGATACAGCTGTGACACCTGAGCTGCGCAGAGTCTTGGCTGTGGTGGAATCTGAAACACACAACAACCATTAAAGGACTTTGAACACAAACAATAAAAAAATACAGACCATGAAAACAGCCATGCGTGTTTTGCCATAAAGACAAACCTGTGAAGGAGCCGTGAGATCTGATGTCGTGTGCAATGAAACCGGCAACAAACACAAAGAGAACCATGAGCAGTTTGGACCAGGGGAACCCGTGACCACGCATCTTTACCTGCAGATTCTGGAGACAAAAAGCACCAAACACTGAGCAAAATACACCCTGCATATCCAACAGTTTGGGCCCTGTTGGTCTAAGAATAATTGAACTTAAAAATATTAAAATAAATAAATGCATGAATCAACTGTGAATGTGTCGTGTGCAAAGGTTTCAAACAACTGTCAGAATTTCAAACATCTCTTTGTTAAACAAGTGAAAAAGTCTGGGATCAAACAGGCTTAGTGGCTTAGTGGCTAAACGCAGCTTTTGCAGTTGCCTTGTTCGTCTCACCTGGCACAGGTTATTGCAATCCTGAAGGTCCCGAGATTCATTGGTGTCTTTCATCTCCTCGTTGGTCACTCTGAAAGACTGGATTGTTTCTTCAAGGTTCTTCCGCAGCTAAAGATGGAAAACACAGCAGAGCAGTCGAGTGCACGATGATTTTAAAATGCCAGTTAAAACAAACAAAACTATATTTATTTGCTTTCTGTGCAGTGCTGTTGTGTTTTTATGATTTTATCCAGATATTTTACGCTTTTATGAATTTACTTACATCCTCTTATTATGCCTATGTTTTTATTTGAGTGTGATCATCAACAGAATAATCTCTTTGGTATAATCTATAAATTAATCAACTTGACTACAGCAAACAATCAATGAGTCATTAGAAGGGTAAACATGCCCTAATGCCCTCATTACAGCACATTCCAGGCAGGTGAGTTTGGTTTAAAGACCATCAGACGTCATGGCCATAGTCATACCTTTGGTGGCAGGACATTCCAGGACTTCAATAAATGATTCAACAGCAGACTGGAAAATAAAAAGAGAGACATTAAACGACAATTGACTGAAATGTTATTGGAAATTTAAAATGAACGAGCAAGACGCATACGTTAAGTATGTATAACTTACCTGGATTGGGGTAAGTGTTTGGTATAGAGCTGCCTCCACACTCCAAGACTCTGCACGTCCACACACAAACACTCGGTCATACTGCTGAGCAGCTGCAAGAAACGTACGAGAGGAAGACAGAGAGAGACAGGATGATGATTTTAAGAGATAAAATCAGTTCTGAAACGCCAAATTCCACACAATGCCCTCTTCCAACTCTGAGTAAACAGGGAAGTGCCCTCAGTAGTGTAATACATAGGTAGTGGCTGTTCTTTCCCCTCATGCTTAACCGTTTGCCAGTATGATGTGTTGGGACTATTCAAGCCGCTGGTCACAATAATGGCTCTATTAACAATATGAGCTAAAGCTCAGTATTATGTAGAAAAGATCGGTTTAAATTCTACCTCACATACCTGTGTATACATGTGTGTGTCTTACCTCTCTCTTCATGTCATCTGGACAGTGTGGTGTGGCTCTGGACAGAAAGGATGGCAGGTACGTGTGCAACGTGCTCTCAGGTTTGGCTCCAAATGCAAGGACTTTAAGTCGAGGATACAGACGTCTCAGCTGCTCCTGCAGACTGAACACACTAAAAATTGGGCTTTGCAGTTTTTCGGGGGGTTAAAATCCCTGAAACCCACAGTGCGTTCAAATACAGTGACACTCTATCATTCACAAATGTTGAATGATGAGGAAGAATAGGAACTATACAGATGGATATTGGTAAAACCAAAAACAAAAAAAAAAAACACGGAAAGCAAAAACCTGGGATTACTCAACAAGGAATAAAGGAAACTTGACTGAGTTGCAGAGTTTGCATAAGTTTGCATTCACCTTGATGACAGGGCGTTCTTGGGCATGAAGGCAAAATCCAGTAAAGGAAAGAACTCTTTAGGACCCATGATGCCAAATCCCTTTGTCAAGTTTGCATGAAGTCTGGAAGAACAACAACAACAATAATTGAGATTCAATTTAGTAAATCATAAAAAAAATAATTTATAAAATAATGCTATGCTGTTAAGAGCCTAAATAATCCTCATATTTGTCAGTCAGACTTACAGGAGAAGTCGGTCCAGATAGGCAATGGCATATGCAGACAAGGACTTCACTCCGAGCACAGGAAGCATGATGCCCAGCCACACTGAAACAAAAATAGAGCACTCGATTCACCTCATACTGGAGGAACGTTTAGTTCTGGCACTGAATCTGTCAACAGTGGGCCTTTTCAGCTCTCCTTTTGAAAATTAAAAAAAAAAAAAAAAAAAAAGCCCAGAGCAACTACAGCAACTGCAGCCAATAAAACATGGCTTAATTATCTAAGTAACACGGTGAAACAAAACACAAAGTTATCTAACATGATGGAAACTGGAGCAGCATGACGGCTGCCCAGCAGGCATTTCTTCCGTGTACTAAATCATCCTGTAATACTCTTACTGTGTTATATACTGAATCATACTGTAAGGCTGTAATGTTAAACGCCTCAGAATGAATCAGCTGTGACTTTCCTTACCTTGAGGGAGCTGAATGGTACTCAATAACCTTACTTTGCAGAAGGTTGTTATATAATCTTCTAAGAATATTCATCCTCCCATGCCCACATACTGACACTCGCCTCAATACTGACTCTCCCACCACATAGCCTCAATGAATACCAGGCAAAGACCTGGTGAGTTCTTGAAGTTACCATGTGTTTAAGCTTTCAGATGTCTGTCAGTGAATGTGTCGCTGCGCTAATGTGCACTGTTGCTTCATTAACCCTCAACCCAGAATTTCTGTCAACACAGATTGTTGGGAAAGTGGGAGAAAGGACAGACCAGGAGCAGTACAGTTGTGTTACAATGAAATACCGTGTCTACATACCTAAAGGATGGATTAGTAGTTGTGTGAGAATGTGTTTGAATTCTTTGGCGTTTGACTGTTAGTTACCTCTGAGTCCCTGGCTGAGGTCATAAAATCCTGCTTGTCCCAGTGCCCACATGATAGTCAAACACTTGACTGGACGATTCTGAACTGACCGCAATAACTCCAAATACTAGAGACGAAGGGGGAAAGAGGAGTATTACAACATATTATTGCACAGTTATTGCAAAAGACAAATCCTCCATCACGTTGGACAACAGAACTGAAACTGACAGTCCACACACCAGTTGGTTGGCTGCTCAGTTTACAGCTTGACAAAGCCACTGGCAACTGTACAATTTGTACTGTTACTTTTTTTTTTTTTTTACAGAGTACATTCAGACCAGACAAGGGCAGCGAAGCAGCAATCTGCCAGTTATCTGCAGCACTCAAGGTTAGACACACACACTCACCTCTGGCAGGTTTTGGGTGGCTATTCTGGGTTTGTCCTGTAGGATTGCCTGGATGCAAACTCTGTAGCCATGCAGTGGTTCTCCTGGGGAGAAAAAAAAAAAAGATGCGGAGTGTTTTTCAAGTTTTGCATTTTGTCTGTTCTTTAACTTTGCCCCTGCTGATCCCTGTATATTCTGACCTTAAAATCGAGATGGTGTTTTGATAGTGTCCTGGCCTAGGGGCCTAAGACACTGACTGTGTAATCACATCTCTGCTTCAGGTACAGCTAGACCTCTGCTGCATGTCTGGGCCCAATCTTTCTTCTTTCTACTCATTTCCTAGTACCTCAGCTGTTTCTTGTTTAATAAAAAGGTTAAAAATGTCCCTAACAATGAAGTAACTAAATTTTTGTTTCCACAATCAATTACAAATTGTGCTAAAGCTCAAAATCTGTTCATCTTCACATTAAAAGTGCCTTATTCTACAGTGGAAATAACACTGAAGATACATAACGTGGGTGACAGCAAAACATGATAACATCCAAAACCACTTCCAACTCTCCATGTAAGCGCTTGCATTTACCTGACTGTCTGTCCAGCTCCCTGAGCATAGTGTAAACACAGTGGTCGAAGAAATCTGGCAGAATGTCGCTGCAACGTCCGATGAGGCCTTTGATCACGCCCCTCAGCTCTTTTCCTGTAAGGCAGTATGGGTAGTCTGAGGGAAGAAAAGACCAAAAAGGTGCATATGAGTTAAGTGGGGACATTTGGCAAGTACAAAGTGTCACTGCAGAAACCTTTGAATATCAGACAGTTTTTTGACAAGTGAGTAATGCAACAAACCTGCTACATTGAAAATGCACCATACGTTTTGCATATTTAGAGCTTGATAAAAAACCAACACAAAAGTCCTATTTTGACCAACCGTGAGTATAGCTGCTGAGTGTGGTCTCAGTGTCTGGCGCAGTTAGATTGAGGTTGAGGTATCCTGCCAGGTCTTTGACCCAGACTGATGGGTTTTCTGGGAACAGAGTCTGACTGCGGGCCAACTGTTGCTTCAGGTCCCCAACATCCAACTAAAAAGAGAAAACTAGACCTGAGAAAACAATCTGTAAATCTGTATCCTCAGAAACAGCACCTTCATTATGCCAAGATGAGACTCTGTTTCAGCATGTGATAGTTTAATTTGAAGATGCCACAGTGCTGCACTGTTTCTGTGCTTGTATGGTTTCTCAAAGGCATATATTTATTTCTGTCTTTTCACTCAAGGACAAATATTAACCAAATTCTTACACTAATACTGAGGATGATAAATTATTAGTTTTATTCTAAAATAGTTTTTAGCAAAAACAAGTCTATTTGGGGCAAAAAGCAGAGACAGAATATACAAAAAAATGAAAAAAATCCAAAATATGTAAACAAATCTTACTTTCAAATTTCTCCATGTAACAACCAGGGAGTTGTCAAATACCCCAATATGAGTTGATCAAGGAAAAAAATCCTGGGAATGTGCATTACTCACAGCTTTGAAGGCTTCCTCCAGGGTCTTGTGAGTTGCAGGGGTGACTGTATTGCTGGAGTGTGATTTCTTGGATGGTTTACTTGATGAGGGCTTCTTGTTTTGAGGCTCAGCTGGTGGTGGGACCTGCTCCTTGTTCTGTTTCTTCCCCATTTTCTCAAAGCCGTCGTACAGAGTCTCTGACATCTTCAGGGGCGCTGAAGGAAACAAGGCCGCTGTGGTTAGACACACATCTAAGCAGATATGAGAGAGTGTACTTATTTTGAATGCAGCGTCTTTTCAAACTCCTCTGGTCTTCTATAAAGCTAAGAAGTTAATCCATGAAACCACTCCCCTCACATTCAGTGCCTTACTTATCCCTTCAACCCTCCCTCCATCGCTTGCGTAATGAGCTGTTTTCCAGCTCATTGTCTTGTATCCAAGACAATATTCATGCAACACTCATTACAATTCCCAGAGGAATAGAGTTAAGATCCAGTGGCATTTCAAGTCTTCCCCTGTGTGTTACTTAAGTTAAGACCCTCTTGTAAAAAAAAAGCAAAGTTTAACTGAGTTAAACCACTCCTTGTATTAGAGCTTGGACAAGTTCTGACGGCCAATACAAATATTTTTGTTCTGTGGTTCCCACTACTGAATATCTTAAGACCGTATACTAACATTAAATGTTAAAACAACCCTGAGGCTCCAGGGTTCCCCAGAACTTTTATTTCAATTCCCAGGATGTGAAAGACTCGGAAAGTTTTAAAGAAGGAGCCCTAAAGAGCTTGGAGGAATAAACTATATCACTCTTTGGATACACAGCCTAGTAAAAAATAAATTCACTGTTGGTCTAAGTCTTTTCAAAATATTACCAATCTTTTGCTTTAAACAGCACAACCAAGAGACAGTAAAACTCCCTACTGAAACACATACAATCAAAATGATTTAAGAGTATGTTACTCCAAACAACTCTAACCCATAATAATGCAGCAAAGACATTTACAGTATTTAACTCTGGGTCCACACGACTGCACACAAGAATTCCACTCAGACCCACCCGCAGACTTGAGAAGCTGTTGACAGCGGTCACCAGTTGTTCGCTGATCATTCAGCTGTACATGCTGCTGAGAATCCTGAATCTATATCTGGTGTGTATGTGTGTCAGCGCAAATAATGCCCTTCATCATCACAGCACCTCTTACTTCTTTAACTGGAGTTACTATGGATTCAATCGCCATGACTTCCCCATTCAAAAGTTGGTCAGTCAGGATTATTCTTCACTTCCCTGAACAGAAAAAAAGTCCACCACCACAAGCAGACTGAAGTCATGAGTGACGTTTTCACACTGAGGCCCAGTTGTCATGTCTATGAATGTTTCCGCTTAGTAAGCATTACCAGGGTCAAACAGTGAGAGTACTGAGAGTGAGGTGATCTGACCAGGAGTTCACCTCTATTACTACAAAACAAACATCCAACCATAAGTGTCAGGAAGTCGCTCATTTCCAGAGGCATCTTCTCACATGAGAAGACATCTGCTACAGTAACAGCAACAACATGTGGGGCCACAACACTAGTGAGTCGGAAATGGTGAATAATGACAACTTTCACAAAAAAAAAAACAAAAACAATGACAACTAAAAACAATTATGAAGCAACATGAGTTCAGAGTCAATACAAAAATTGATATTTCTTATTTTTGTAGTGACTAGGAAAGAAATGTGATCAGATGAGCAGGACTTGCCTCGCAGCAGTCTGTTCTATGCTGATGTCTGTCACCTGAGTTCTTTGTCTTTGTATTTAAAGCATCCTGTCAGCTATTCTTCTGCTGGTGTGAGAATTAATTCCAGTCCACCCTGTAAGAGGGCCATGCTGGGTAAGGTACAGCTCCTCACATGACTCCCCACGACACCACAAAGACAAATAACAGGGTTGTGTCTGAATTCACTCCCTCATTCACTCCTAAATAGACATTTGACAGTTTGCTCTGTTGTGAGCAGTAAACTGAGATTTCAGACACTGATGGACCACTGACAGTATGTGTTACCACTGACAGGTGCATGATTTATGGTTGCCAGACTTTTTGTCAAATCAGTTCTTTGATCATCCAGAGGTCTGACATACCCACTTGTTTGAAAGGAGAGCCCTCATCAGATCCTTTTTCAGACATGTTGTGAAGTCAAACACCAGTATCATATCAGCTGACTTAAATATGACCTTCTCAAGGTATATAAGTTACACGACAGCCAAGTTTAGAGGGAACAAGAATAAAGAAACCTTTGAAGAAAATCTTTATTTTCCCTCTTATTTGCCTGATTAAAAGATTGAAAGACAAAGGACAATGAGTCAGTGACAAAGTCTAGTCTCACCTGTTAAAATTTTGTCCAAGCTAAATCAGACATTATATCAGAAAAATTCATCTTTCTGGCATTTCCTTGTGAAGATGCCACTTGTGAGCATGCTCTAACAGGTACAACCCCAGCTGAACTTCAGGCTGGCAGATTATTTTAAATGTGCCAAAACCACAAACTGAACATTATAAGTCTCATGATTCAAGTGCTGGAAGCCTTTAAAGAACTAAAAAGGCGCATTTATTGTGCGGTAATATTGATCGCATCTTGGAATTCTGTATCAATCTAACGATTTGCAGAGCTGGGACACACATTCAGGGGAGACTATAGAACAGGTTACTCTCTGTTAATGGCAATGTAGATTAAATACTTCACATAATACTATGGTGGTTATAGAGCTCATATAACAAAAAGAGAAGTGTATTTCTTTTAGCCAAAACCTTTACCACCTCCTCACTGACATAGCCTCAGTTACTGTGATCTGGCAGACTTTGGACGGGCTGATCCACTGATAAAACTGATGCATAAACAAATAGCAGTGGCAGAGCAAGATCTTTCCTGACACCCATAATTTAAGAAGCAGTTAAACCTGTGGAGACGATGCAGTAGATGAGGCTTGTTGCTGCCAAGTTTACGCAATGTAAAACCAAACAATCATACGTCTGTAGTTATGGTCTCCTGTTGTAGGTCAGTTAATAAGGTTACTGTGATGTTTTCCATGGGCAGATTAGCTTGCTCGGGGACCCTAGGGTAAAAATTGCCCCCTGTCAGCCGCCAGTTCTATCATTCAGGTATAATGAAACACCACCCAGGAAATGCATTTTAAAAGTGTACCAGCAGCAGGAAGACAAAAACACATGCTTCAGAGATGAAGCCTCTCAGAGATGACGATGCCTCTGTTGACACTGCTGGAAAGGCTGCTAGGAAGCTAACTGCATATGCTAGCTGACTAGCAATGCCATTTGGCTGGATGTGGCGTGGGCACACCGCCCAGAAAAGCCAGTTGGCTGTTATTTTGAAATTAAAGTGTCAGCAGGGAAGCTAAAGTATAGCCGCTTAAAACGGCACAGCGTCTAATTTTCGTAGGACATACTTCGTGAAGCTAAATCATATGGCAGCTGTGAACCACCTTCTTACGCGACACCAGCACGGTGAAGCACAGTAAAGTTTAGGACAAAAAGAGACGGTTTAGGTCGTGAATACAGCTGCACAGGTAACCCCGTCCCTCTCCTTTCACTTTGTCAGTGAGGCGAACGGGTCACAGACAAGCTAGCAGCGGCGACCAGCGGGCCACGTTCACTTACGTCTGGATGGCTGGTTCGATTCTCCCAGGGCTTTCCTTCCCCCGTTGCCGGTTTTCTTGTCAGTCGGGTTCTTCCCTCCTCCTGTGCTATTTTTCTTTCCCTTCTTCACGACTTCCCATTTGCCGACTGAGCCATTATTCGAAGCCATGTCTCCGGTGCTGATGGGGTGTTAATAGCTCGGGGTGCTGGGTGAAACAGGGCGACGGTACGCTCCGTCAACTGCTCAGATCAATTAAACGTCCGCGTGCCACGTCTCTTTGTTGGCATGACGTCGGCGTGACGCGTCGGACCGTTAACGTTCATATTTGTCGTTAAGCAAGTTCGTACGTGTTTGTTTATTTATTTAAAAATATCGTAAAAGTTTACCACAAGAAATTCTGAATATTTCCAAATTAATCAATGGTTTCTTTGTGCTTATGTCAAACTGTTCCTACTTTTAATTAATTTAACTGATAAGTAAAATAAGTTTGTTTGTTTTTTTCTAAAAATGGCGTCTGCTCACAAATTTGAACGAGCACGGCACTGATGGAAAATAAGAATTAATTAATCTCAGTTATTTCCTCAAGTCGATTAATCATTTTGTCGATAAAATAAAATATGTCCACTATACACTTCAAATATCCCGTTTAAAAAAAATGTGGCAAGAAAAAGCTGAAAATCTCTCATTTAAGAAAGTTGAAACAACAAATGTGGGAGTTTTTGTCCAAAACATTTAAAATCCTGCACCAGAAATGTATTATCTCATTTGTGTAAGGTCTCTGTTGTTTCACCGACAATTGCCAGCTCCGGTTAAACTCTGGACCTGCTGCAGTTTTCTGTCTGGCGGTTGTGTGTGAACAGACGGTGAGTGTTGGCTGCAGTATCTCTCAGAAGAGGCACTTAGTATCGCTCAAATGAGTCACTTAGCGTTTGGCACAAACCTTCTGGACCTCTCTCAAGACCTCCTTCAATTCAGTATTAGTGGAAGCTTAACCATTGACCACAGTGGGCATCCTGCTGAGTCAATATGTTAATATTTTGCAAGTCAACTGTGCTTTTGTTTCCTTAGCAGTGCATCGTCCTCTTTTTGCATTTGTACTTGCAAAATATTAAGTACAAGTGGTTTAATGGCAAGATATAATCTCCTTGTGGTTACACTGTAAATGTGTTTGAGAGTTTACCAGAGCCTAATCCTGATTTGCATATGGAAAAAGAATTATATGATAAAGCTCCTGATAGATGAGAAATACAGCAGCAACACTGCAAACAGCACACACAAAAATCCGGTTTCTTACTTTTCTTGAACCTCAGAGCTTTATTTCATTCCAGCAGTAACTCCAAATAATGCAAGTTTATCACAAACGCTGACAGAGGGTTTGATGTTTAGTTCTCTCAGACGGGCCCAACTAATGTCAATCACACTCAGCCTGGCTGTCAGTCACAATAAACCACATCAACAGCTCCTTGGAAGCCACTGTGGCGTTTCACCACTATGCAACAAAACTCAATTAAATACGGCAACAGAAGAGTAATGGTAGCAGCTAAAATGTTTAACTCAATGAACACAGTCAAACATTAGTATTTAGTAGTGTCTGTCTGTAGTCTTACCTTTTTCCCGTTTTTTTTTTTTTACACTTGTTCATTCATAGAATTCAAAGCCTGACATTTGCTGTCTGATAAATAGCTTTTACACTGATTACGCCTCTGACTTGGCCATTGAGGGATTCAGTGCAAATAAAAAACAAACCTCTTTAAAACAAATCTACAAAATATAAAATTGCATCTTCCTGTATCTTCCTGGCAGCGGCCAGTCACTGCATGTTGGCATTTTGGATCATTTCAGTCAGTTCGTTTTGCTACATTTAGTGCAAGACTTTCAATTTCCCCAAATCCAAAACCACTTTTTTTTTTTTCAGAAACTCTATAGAGCAGATTAAAAAAGAGAAATAAATAAAAACATAAATACATCATGCTGTCTCATTAACAAGCTGTCATAACAGTTTCATGAGCAAATCCTCTCTGGTGGGACAACTTGATGAGTGTGTGTCTGTGATGTTTTTTACCTTGAAACGATGACTTTTTTATGCATGTACATGTGAGCAGTTCAAAGTCTGTGATATGTCTGCAGGCTAAATGTACGTTCACGTGTCATCATATGCATATATCAAATATATGCATGTGCAGGGCTCTCTCCTAAGGAGCTTAACACCATTTATAATCTCACTGTGTGAAATTTCCAGCCAAAATATCCCAAACTGGTCACATTGAGTGGGAAACATTGTGTGGTTTCATACAGAAATTCTGCAGAGAACCCTGATGCATGTGTGTATCTGTGTGTGGTCACCAATTAGAGTGCATGGTGACAGAAAGTGACCTACCTTTTTAGACAGACTGATAGCACTGTTGGCTCCAGGCTGTCAGTGCTGGTTCCCTGTAATCTCACGGCTATTAACTTTAAACCTTTGATAGACTAGCAAGGCTAAACTAGCCCTCTAGTGCAGATGCCCTCTCTGGCAACAGGTTAGAATAAGTTGAGTAAACCAAGCCAGGCTTCCAGGTCCTAATCCAGACAGGTCTGGGTTAAGTGTCCTTTGCTAGTAACAGTTTGGGAAGTAAGGCTGTACAACAAAGTTGTCATGGATATGGACAGCCACAGACAAAATGGGAAAAGTAAGAGGAGACTGTAAAAAGTAAAATAAAGGGGGGTGGGGGGGACATATAGGTTAAAGGGTGAGAGGTGGGAGGGGAACAAACTGATGGCGATGAAGAGAATTGGAGGATTTCAGTACTCCTCCTGGTCTCCACGTGCTCCTTCATCAATTTCCTCATCCTCTGGAGGAGCAAATCCCTCCTGCAAAAGAAAACGCTGGTCAGTGTTCAGCAGGATATTTGCTCATGACATTTGAATTAGTGAGAGTTTATTAGTAAGAACGTCTCCTCTTTGCCAATGCAGCTTTCTTGTGTGTGCATATGTCCTTGTTTTCCCCTCAATACATTCCTGTAGAACTCTAAATGTCAGTTTCCACTGCTGAACATTTAACTGTACTCAAAATTCAGACACATTCAAGCTGTGAGGAAAGGATGAGCTACTGCTTATCAAAGCATTAAGCATCTCAAAGTTCATTAATGACTTGGCCAACTATAAAGTTTACACACAAACAGTCATATTTTACCTCTGTAGCGTACAGTATATCTATGATTTTGCTGAGCACCGGGTTGTTTTCATTTTCGTGTTCCTGGCAGATGAGCTCAATGTCTCTCAGCTTGCCAAAGTAGAAGTCTCTCTCCTTCTCCAGACCGTCTACAGTCAGCTTCAGATCCAGAAGCTGTGTGCAGTGACAGCCAGGAAGAAAAGTAAACAAAAGGCAGGTCAGGCAGCAGGTAGGTTAAAGATAAAAATATAACAGCAGAGAGATAAACAGCCGAAGGGCTAATAATATGAATACAAAAACATTTAAGGACAAGATACTGTGAATAGTTATGAGCAATAATAAAAACAAGAGCAGGTAATAAAATGACAAGAGAAAATAGAAGGCAAGATAAAAACCTGGGACAGACAAAAGCTTTGCATAAAAACATTAAATTAAATATTAAACATTTCTTAGCTAGTTAATTTCTATTTTTCTATTTTATTATTATATTTTATTAACAGCCCTTAAACAGTGCGGCGCACAATGTGAGAATATGTTGAGTCAGCTGGCAAATCTCTGTTTTGATCATGGCACAGATCGTGCAGTGATTATTTTGCTATGACAGAGCAGTATTCGTCTGGACCCTTTTGTTATTCTCAACATGACACTGCTTTTGCTTAAAAAGGACTCTCAATATGAAACAAGTGTCACAGTGCAATTTTGAGAAGCATCCAAATGCCTGGAGGGATCAGAGCAGTGGCACCTGCTGGTTGAGCTCTATGAGCTCAGCATCTCCTCCGTTACGGGTCACAGGAGCGGTCCTGCGGGCTGCTACGTTGATCTGCCTCTGTGGGGTGGGGACACTCTTCGGTGCTGTGGGAGACGTTCTCATGGGGCCTGGAAGACAGAAATGCACACACATTTATCTACATATATCTACACTTGTTTGCATCCTCACTGATGCCTCCCCTTAGTCCCCAGCTCTAACAGGGTGTCTACACTGTATGTGTTGAGGCTTTTCATTTTAATCAATGCAGCTGTCGGCACTGACTGTGTACTGGCTCACATTTACTTTCATCATATCTGTGTAAATGTGACCCAATGCATGTTTTACATCCATATTTTTTACTCATGTGTTGTTCACACATGATTGTCAAGCCCACAAAAGTCAGAACAGACCAATCCAAAAGTAACTCACTGTATGAACGCTGCTAAAACACTCTGCAAGCATGGACAGACACACACATGCTCGATGGAGGGGATGTTACCTGAGCGAGAGGGTCTTTTAGGTTTGTGATGAATGGGTTCACCTGGGTTAAGAGGTGGGGATGTGGTTGCATGAAGAGGTGAGAGCAATGAAATGAAGCCTTTGATTTCACATATAGCTAACTGCGTCTTACCCACACGGTGTATTGGACATGTACCGTACCTGGGTTAGGTGGAGGCGGCGTTCCCTCCTGGCCCTGCCGTGACAGTAGAGGGTCGTATTCTTTCCCGTCGTAGTTGGCGTCAAAAAACTTCTTAAACCACTGAAGGAACTCAAAGTTGTCCTGGAACTTCCCCTTCACCAACCTCTCGACAGGGATGATCTGAGAAATGAAGGGAGTGTTAGAGGGAGAGAAATTTATTTAACCTACTTTAATTGTGGATGTGTGTGTTCTCACCTTGTCCACATTCATTCTCTTGAACGCAGCCTGTAGGACCTTGAAATTGTGGATGTATTCATGTTCCAACTTAGCATTGAACTTGACTTTCTTCAACAATATGCACCCCGGAAACAGCATGTCCATAAACTGGCAGTACGCAGCACCTGGGCAATAACACACACATATTAATTCTTAGAGCTTAATATACATTTTGAACTTAATTGACATAAAAAAAACAGTGTTTACCTGAACAGAGCTGCTCAATCTTAGTGTAGGTGAGCTGTAGAGAGTCGTTGACCCAGGCCAACATGTCATGACGACTTAGGTTCTCTATGGTCATAGAGGTGGAGTAGACATTCACCGCCATCCTCCTGCTTCACAAAAACACACACACACAGTCATGTCTTAGAGGACAGAACGGCTGTATTAGAAGAAGGTCTGGCATCAAGAAAAACTGTTTCTAACTCTGTGCTGCATCACCACTAAAGCTGTGGCTTCATTTCAATGACCTGTTTATTATTTTCGGAGGAGGAAACAGTAACAAAGTTATGAAGGAACTGATAAAATGTGACAGGAAACAAGTTAATTTTAGAAATGAAACCTCTGATTCCATTAAATCCTCTCTTGAAGATGGAAATACTGCACATACCTCGTTAGACAGTCATGTTTGAATTCACGTTAACCATTTAATACACTGCCTTTCTCACAGTAATGGTACAGTAAAAGTACTTCTGCTTATTCTACTTTTAAACACGGCATCCTGTCCAATAAAGTGAGATAAACGTGAGATTTGCCTGACTTACTGCTTTACAAGGCCAAAAATGTAAAAACAAAAACACACACATACACAATTTACTCACCAGTGTCTGGTGTGTGTTCGGTGTGAACTGTTTGAATTGGGTTGTGCTGGACCACCTTACAGAAAGACCTGGAGACAGAAACCAGCATCATGTGGGTTATTACTCCCCCACTGTAAAGATAACAATAAATCAGAGCTACTTTACTGGAAAATCTGACTTTGCCTCAAGGATACATGGTTTTTATCTTTGTAGATCCCCTTTAAATATAACCTCCTCTATACCCACGCTTCTATTAAAAGGTTTAGCGTCTTGCTCCAGAGCACCTCCACAGGGTTACAATATTAGATGCACCATAGATAAACTAGCAACCAGTCACTAGTTCACTCACTAGGCCACTAATCTCTCTCTGCCTCAGTTAATCCTTTTAGCCCAGGTCCAACATGCTGTAACCCATCATAAGCAGCTCAGATCACCAATAGGCACAACCAAAAGACAAAAACCAATACAGAAGTGACACTGACAGCCCTAGATAAGGAAAAATCCAACAATTTCAAGGTATTTCCTGTGAACTCACTGCCTCCAAAATAAACACCATGCAGGATGTTCTGCTGAACAATCACTTCCTGACTGCAGGGCTTCACAGAGGCAATGCTGTCCACCAGGGAAATTCTGCTAATTTGGTTGTCACTGGTAAATCTGCTGGTTATTTTCTTTCTTTGCCGGGTTAAGATCTTTCTCTGGGTGTATACACAGGGTCCAATGAGTCTATAAAATATTACAGGAATCTATTTTTGACAAATTTATAATCTGTAAATGGAAAAACAGCCATGCACACACATTAGTACAAACAACTATGGGTCACTACGAATTGTTTGGATATGTGAAAGTTAAAAAATTAACCTTTAACCAACAACAACTGTTTATTAAGTTAAATTTATATTCATTAGTTATCAGTTATTTTCAAGACATCTGGAAACTACTTCTGCGTCTTAACCGGACAATGTTTATTCTTTTACGGCATAGACAGCTGGCAACTACTTTGATAATAAAATCAATGAATCACTGGTCATTAAGTAAAAATGACGAAATTCTACAGTTGCATTGCTGGTTATCAGAACAATTCTTTTCTTGGTTTGGTTTCAATTATAGGAAAATGAACTTACATGAAAATGAACTGGGGGCACTGTTGACTATTTTCTCACATAAATAACCCAGGTAATCAATCAATTACCTATTAATAATCACCAGTTGCAGCCCTGCTTATCAGAACAATGCTTTAAAAACAAACAGCGCCTGCTTGGTTTTGCTTGGTTTGTTATTTAACAACGGGAGTCATTTTCTTTTCAATACATGAATCAAAGTTTGTGGCCGTATAGAAATACCAAGGAGGTACAATTTCTGATAACTTGCTATCAAAATAAAGTATGTGATTAGAATTGTAGAAATGACAATATAGCTAAAATTCCTAATCAGATCTAATCAGGTCTTATTGTAGTATGGCAGTCACTGGTGGAGAAGTACTCAGATCATTTACTTAAGTAAAAGTACTTTTATTAAAAAATAATTGATTACAACTAAAATTCCCACATTGAAAATATTATTTAAGTAAAAGTATAATAAAGAAGTGTTCAGTGCAGAGAAATGGCCCCTCTGAGTATATCTAATGTTACACTATCTATTAGTTGTTATATAATTGCGTTATTATTACATGATTAATGTTTAGTTGTAACTTGCTGAGGCAGCGTTAATCTTCAACTACTTTATATAAGGCTCCAACCAATGATATTTTTTATGGATTACTCTGTTGGCTATTTTCGATCAACATATTTATTGTTTGGTCTGTATAATATAATAACAATGAAAACTGCAATCATCACAACTACAGAGTTTCACCTTCAAACATATTGTTTTATCAAACTAACTGAATAAATTTCAAAATAATTCAGTTAGCTGTAATTTAAGACAAGGGAAAGTCTCAAATCCTCACATCAGAGAAGGTGAAACCATGAAACGTGAAAAATGAAAGTTTTTATGCATATACATTGTTATTTACCTTCCTATTCCTTCTGTTTTTGTCCCATCTTCTAATTATGGTGTCATGCTCCATTATAGACAGCTGGTGTTTTCATTTTTAATGTTCTATTCATACCTTATATTTCTGCTTACAGTCAGTTTCTACATACTAACACAGTAATGTAGTAACATACTGGCACCTTTTTGTACTTTATTAAATGGCCATAATTTGAAACTTTCACTTGTACTTTACATATCTTTATTTTTCTTTAGTACTTTTATTCTATTAAGTTTTATTTTTTTATTTGAGTATGAATGTAAACATAACGTATTGTAACATATGTTTACAGTGTAAGTTTACAGTAAATGCACATTTTTGTACTTTATTAATCGCTTGTAACTTGTACCTTTATGATTGATACCCTGCATTTGGACTTTCTGCAAGAAAAATAACTCAGTTATGGAAAGAGTCGCTGACCTTTACCATATTTTAAAAGTTTCATTTGTCTTTTTCTGAGTAAAAATCTCGTGTGTAAAGTTACTACAGCTGTCAGCTGTCAAATGTAGTGGAGTAAAAAGTAAAATATTTCCCTGTGAAATGCGGTGGAACAGAAGGACCGTGAAAGTGCAAGTACCGTGCACTTAAGTCCAGAATTTGTACACAATTATTACGTAGTACTGTTAGAAGGTCTGGCTTTGTGTTTTCTATGTATATAAACACGTCTTAACACATGTAAGCGCTCCCCTGTGTGACAGTTTATGACAGCCCGGTGGCAGTCGGTTCCTCCGGTCAGCCCAGTGTTGTGACAGTTGACGTCGCAGCCGTTTCACGGTGCGACAAACTCCGCTGCTACCGTGTGACCGCACCGTAACGCTGCTAGCTCCCAGCTAGCCGCTGACGTTGGCCACGGGGCTAAAGCTGGCGCCTGGTTTGTTGTAATGTCATGTTTAGAGGGTTTCCACTTGTTTTGGTTTAGTCGCAGCGACATTAGCGGACTGAGAATTTAAAAATAAGTGTGAGTGAAAACGAGACTTCTTAAGGCTAACGTTACCCCCCTCTGGAGGCCTTTTCGGTAATACACACGCACATTACCAGAGAAACTACGGGATGGTTCAACTAACTATCTGACACGTAAATAAAAGCAGCTGATAATACGCTGGTTTGATGCATAAAGAGGCTGCTTTTAAGTTGAGTTGACATCACTCACCGGAGTGGCTCTTTCAGCCGTCCCGTTGTCTCTGGTGATGAGCAGCTTTCCGTTGCTATCACCACGACTGTTGCCGCGAGACTGCTACCGCCTAAGCCGCCAGCACTGCGCATGCGCGACGCAGTTGCAGGATTTTCCTGTCTTATTCATTGAAACCAGTGTTTTGACGGGCGGCCATGGTGGAGACGGAGCCAGACAGCGTGCCTGCGGCCCGTGTTTGGGGATTAACCTGACCGGTGGTGCCTCTCCCTCTACCTCAGTGTCAGTTTGTCACTTATTTCAGTCAGTTATTTCACTAAGTTCTCATTTAATTTTGTCAGAGAGTCAGTGAGTGCCTATTTAATCTTATTGGGTCATATTATTCAGCACAGTACCACAGAGGAATACAGCCTAATCTTTTTATTATTGTTTGTTTTATTTTTTTCAGACAATCTTGACTCTTTCTTTGTTACAAATGTTATAATTAAGCACAGAAGTATAAAGTTTGAAAAGATAATGAAAATAGAAACACTGTATGAACAATATTTACTTTTTATAGCCATACAATCTGGATTCTTTCCTTCTTTTTTTTGACCCAGCGCTGTTGTTCTGTTGGTTGAATTTGGGTTTGATTTTTCTTTTTCTAAGATGTACCTTTGGACAATGCAAAACCTACAATTTTAATATGTGATATGTAATCAAGAAAATTTCCAAACAAACTAAAAACAAACTAAAAACAAGTGAAAAAAAGGAGCCATCAAGAGTTTGTTGTGTTTTTTTTTTTCATTTTATTCTTTGCTGTTATTCTTGTGGTAAGAAACAAGCAGCCACATACAGATTCAACAGGTTCACTGTCCAACACAACAAGAGTCTACAAACACACACAACCACTGACCAGTCACAGTGCCTTCAAAACAACAAAACCGTCCAACAGTAAATAATGTCATTGTAGGTAATCGTAAAAAACAGCACCAGTTGTTGTGAACCTGTGGCGATCAGGAGAGACTTCACTTCTCCATCTCCATGTGGTGCTCTACATGCATGGGTGTTGGTGTGGCACGGGTGATTCACATTGGCACATTTATTCTTTCAACTAAAAAAAAACAAACATCCTAAATATATAGTACACAGGAAAGACAACGTGATCATGAATAAATATAATACTGTGAGGCAGGAATGAGAGGATCAGTGGTTTTCTTCAGCCTGTGCAGCTCAATCTTCCTGCTCTGTGGACACACACTCTTACATCTGTCTCATTTTACTTTCCTACAAATAGGAAGTTTACTCTCAAGATGCTACTGAAACTCAAGTGTCTGTTGCTTCAGGCCCCCTAGGGCCTCATTTATCAACTGTGTGTACAATTTTGTGTGTAAATTTCCACAAATAGAATCAGACTAATCAAAATGTTCTTGTGCTTGATAATGTGCAAACATTTAGAATAACTAATGCAAACCTAACAAATCCCTAGTGGTGTAAACATAACATTCCCAAAATAGAGACAAAACAGAGCTGATCATTGAACAACCCAGTGTTTTCAGGCAAATTTAATTTAATCTGTCAACTTTTGGCTCTGAAAGTCTTCCACTTGTGAAAGTGCCAAATAAAGTGCTTTATTGTCAGTGGCGTTTGTCTTCTTTTTCTGTCTTTCTATAATTTCCTTATAGTCAATAAATCCCATAAAATACCAAAACCAACAAAAGATTGGTCCCATTTACAAACTATCTGGGTTAAGCTGCCACAGACAGGCTGGGGAAGTCAGAAAGTATTGAGAGAAAAGCTAACACATTGCCTGTTTTGGTCTTTACATGGGATTTGTTGACAAGAACAAAAACATAGATATGGCTCCATGCTTTAAATTTAATGTAGAATAGGTTTTAATTAGTTTTAATGTAGAATAGGTAGGATTTATGATTGTTCACTGCATACCAGTGTGTATGTTTATTTGATTCATACCAACTTTCTTGAGGGTGGTTTAATCACTTTGTGATAAATGAGGTCCACAGTGTTTACAGCAGTCAGACAGCTCCTGTTTTCACCATGATTCTTCTGTTATATTTTATCAGTAGCAACAGAAAACTTTTCCTCCGTTGCCTCCACTGTGATATTTAAATCACATACTCTTCATCCTTCCTTAAAGAAACTGAACTGACTTCTTCTCAGAGTTCTAGCACTTTGCAAGGTCTATAGATACCACAAAGATCACGAGGTGTCCATGACAGAAATGCCTACATTTAGCTGTTGTGGAACCGGTACTGGGACCAGAGTTAAAATCCCAGGTAAGCCCACAGGCTGCGTACTTGTGACGCTCAGTCTATAGACCCTGCTACATTGCAGGTGAGGCTGGGATGTTTCTGGGACTTGCGTTGTGTCAGTCAGAGGCAGTGAAAGTATAAGGGCGGATGGGGGTTATGTCTGACTCTAATAAGAGAGTGTAGCTGTAAGATCACACGGTGTTCGAAGCAGTTGGATTTCATCACCACACAGCACAGTTCATCCATTGGAAACAAAAACACTGTTAGAGGAACCCACGGTGCAGCAGGAAGCCGAGCACAGTGGGTGGTTAAATCACAAACAGAATCCACACACATGTTCATATGAGCCTAAACCTATGGTGTCTACAGTGTACTGCATGTTTGTGTGTGTGACGGGTATAATAGATATTTCACTGAATCCAGTTGTACTATTTTTAAATAATTCAGTCAACATCACTTCAGTTCAAACCATCAAAAACTGTACTGGTTTTTATCTTTCACAGTTTGTTTAGTTGTTTTTTTTTTACGGGATATGAGCAGGGTGATAATGAGCAGACTTTACCAATGTTAGTATGATCAGCTTGAATTTGGCAAAACATCTAAACTCACAGATAGCCCTTCACTCCGTAATTAATCAGGTCAGTCACTCCAATTAAGACACAAATTAGATTTGTAAAAGTCACTTTGGCAAATCACTGATCATCAGTTAGGTCATCACTAATCACAGACACATGCTTGAATTTATTTTCCCCTCTTGACTTTAATCCTGTGATTGAAAATCAGTGCAGTTTTCCTGGTTGCTCAGAAATATACAAAACATCGAGGCTCGGACGGTTGAAGCTCATCTCCGATTACCAGATACCACTGGAGCGACCCCCGGGAGGGGCCAGGATCCGAGCTGAGGACCTCTTCGGGATGTGGTCATCGACCTGAGACCCTGAGAAAAAAATACAGTTTACAGTTACAACATTAAAAACAACCCAAACTGGAGCGAGGTTTACTCTAAACAGCTGAAGTGTTATTAGTTTTAATCCAGCCTACCTGAGAGGCTAAAGGACGACTCATGGAGGTCTCTGACCCCCAGGTGCGCCCGACCACAGGGCTTGATGGGTGTCTCTCCATCTATTGGGCCCAAACCGAGCTCCTTCTTCATAGTGTTTGCCACCTTGGCCACGTCACCAGAGTATGGATCCCTGACAACTCCTTTATAAGCCTGAGTCTAAAACAAAGAATTAGCCTCTTCAATACATGTGCATACAGCAGATAGAACATGGATTTTTAACCATGGGGTTATGGGGCTATAGGGGATATTAAGTAATAGATACAACAATAATAGTCCTGTCAATAACAGTCTTGTCACAAGTTGAAAATGGAGATGACAATACATTTATTTGACTTGACAGTTATGAATTTAAACTCAGGCAGTATCCTCAAGAGTGGACTAACTTAAGATCTACATGCACCTAAAAGTTAATGCTGTTTCTGTTGCAAAATAATGATCACTGTGATTTATATCAAACCAGGACGACAGCAAGCACAGCTCAGAAAATGTTAAATAAAAACAAGAAATCACAAAAATCATAGAACAACAAAGGAACAACAAGCCTTAAAAACAAAAAGCATGGATTAAAAGCACATAACAAATGACAGTTTGTAGTTTAAACCAGTGTACCTAAAGCAGAGCAGAACCAAAGCATGCAGAGGCTGTGATGGAGCAGCAGCAGAAAAACAGTGTCAGCGTACGGAGCTGAGCATTAAATCCTTTATAAAGACTGTCAAATCAGTGGAGTTAGACACAGTTTGATGGGTGCTTTTGCTGTAGTTTCCCTGTCAGCTGACACAGCACAGCATGAGCCTTGGTACACTGCCGGAAAACAGTTTACTTTATGGGAACACTTTTATCATCTGAGCGAATACACGTAATGAATTAAAGTGAACACACCTTTTCTCTCTGCACCATCTTCTTATAGAGGTAGTCAGGGAAAGTGCGCTGCGGGTAGAACTTTCCAGATCCCTCAGCACACATGAACACACCGTTCTCACAAACCAGACGTCCTCGGCTGATCGTGACTAGAGGAACTCCATGGCAGCGCATCCCCTCGTACAAGTTGAAGTCTCCACCCTGCACCTGAGTGCTCACAGAGATCGTCCTGCACAGACAGAACAGAAGAACCATCAATACCACTGTTTGTTTAACACTAGATCAGGCAATAATGACGAAGTAGTTTGTGTTTGTGAGCCACATCTTCATGTTTTAAAATATAAATATAGGTACATAAAATGTACCTTGTTGCATCTGGATCCCAGACCACCACGTCAGCATCGGCCCCGGGGATGATACGGCCCTTGCGTGGGTACAGGTTGTAGATCTTTGCAGCATTAGAGCTCGTCACTGCCACAAAACGATTCTCATCCATCTTTCCTGTAACCTGCAGGTATTAATGCATTTAAAATATCAGGAAAAAATACAAGCATGGAATGTGCATATCATTAATCTATGACTTCCACTCAATGTCAGGAGACACCTCCTTTACTAAGAATGAGGGACTTTCGGTATCATTCTGAGGGGCTTGGTTTGCAGATTCATGTGTTAGTGTGTGCTGGTGTGTACGTACCACTCCCCTCTCCCAAATGACACTCATCCTGTCCTGGACTCCTGCCACTCCATGGGGGATCTTGGTGAAGTCCTCTTTGCCCAAAGCTCTCTGCTTGATGCTAAACGGACGGTGCTCTGATGCCACAACACTCAGAGTGTCACTGGAAACGGAACATGCAGGTTCAGTTCAGTTCAGGACTGTATTTATTCACAACATCAGCTGAAATGATCATTGATACGTGTCCTCTTGCATGATAAAAATCAGCTGTAGGGCCACTGTTTACAAGCGTTAGCACAAAATATTTTTGTAGCTACTGTGCACATACTTGCCCAACAGGCCCATGAGGTAGCTGGGTGTGTTGGGGTCGAGGCGGAGAGGAGGGACGATGACGTGGGCGGCGGCGTGAGCCCAGTCCTGGTGGTAATACTGCATCCCATTTAGCACCGCATGTGCTACTGTGGTCTCTGCATGGACCACCTTACCTGGAAAGAGATGGAAAATGATCATCCTCTTTATTGCTGTCACCAAATTCACAGTGCTTTGACTGAACAGGTAACTCACCTTGCATCTTAGCAGCAGCAATCATGTCTCCAGCAGACATACTGGACACATTCACCAGGTAGATTGGGCAGCGGGCCTGTAATCACATGTGGACCCATTAATTTATCAGTAACACACAGACATCTATGTAAACGGGATATTAAGATCTATAGTGTTGTGTCTGTTTACCCTGTTGGCAATGGTGACAGCTCTGTGAGTAGCCTCAGACTCCAACTGTGGACAAGAGAAGAAACTAATAAACTACTACTAAATTACTAAACGTAAAAATATGAGGGATAAGAACCTCTGATGTGAATTTACCTCTTCAGGTCGACTGATCTCAATACCCTCTGGTCCACTGATGCCCAAGTCCAGAGCCTCTTTGGCACCCTAACAACAGACACACACTTCAGCACATGTTCAATTTTGTAATTCTTTCCTCAATATTTAAAAAAACCCACTCATACAGATAATTATAGCATCTGAAATGTGCCCAAAATAGATAATGATCATACTCTTCACTTTCATGACAGGGAGCAGGTTCAGATTATTTGTCACATGCTGAACATTTCCCTTTAAACAATAGGAAGAGATGGAGGAAGTAAAATTCTTTGCATGCGTATTTGAATGTTTGTGGGTTGTGCACCTCTGCCACCAGCTCTCCGTTCTCAGCGTGGACACGCGCGATGGCCCCAATGTCCTTGCAGGTCTGCAGTGTCTGGTAGAGCTCTGAGTCCCTCAGCATCATCATGTCTTTGTAGGCCATGAACATCTGGAAGGAGTTCACCCCGTGCTCTCTCACCAGGGTCTCCATCTCATTATGCACCTGATCACAAGGCAAAGGTCAGAGGTCAAGGGTCTGAATCGTTGCTATCACAGCTGAGGGCTTGACAGTTTTGGTTTGAACTCTCAAAGGCAGACAATGAAGCGCATTAGGCAGTGAGAATGTGTGTGTGTTTGTTATATGGGGCATGAAATGAGCTTGGAGAGCAGCTAGAATGAGATCACATCGCATTCACATTGGTGACTATCACAGTCTCACAGAGGAATTCGCAGCGCAGAAAAAATCTACTAAATTCACTCAAAACTAAATAAGAAACTATTTAATCTTTACCAGATAAAATGTTCTAACTGCACCACATTAAGAGGTTTAATCATAAAATAGCAGATATATGCTGTACATTGTTCTTTGCACACCAAAAGAAAAAAGAAAAAGTAAATTGCCAGTTTTGTCAAGTATTGTAGCCCTTGATTTCAATGAGAAAAAGCAGCATTACATATTTTACTTTATTTATAATACAATCTGACACATGCACAAAGGCAGCAGAGGATATAGTACAGACATTAAAGCCAAAGGCTGAATGAGGCATGTTGACTCACAGAATCTGCCTAATGTGCCCACTGAGCATGTGTGTTAACCTAGTTCATGTAAGGTCTAATCTAGGTCATTACACATTTCACCCAGAAATGAAAGTGGTTTGCTGCTTTATTATTCATTCTGTAAAGACAAAGACTGAGGAGTGAAACAGTAAAGAAAGATATCTGTTTATAAGAGATATAAGTGGACGTGCTTCCAGGCCATTCACTGGTCCTGTTACGTCCTGAAACCTTGACCCCTCTGCGGGTCTTACCTTTGGTCCCCACCAGGTCACGCCGACATGCAGAGCATAGTCGCAACACGTCTTGGCATCGGCCAGAGCTCGGCACTTCTCGTAGGCGTCCAGCAGGGAGCAGTGCTGCTCAGGCAGGACCAGAGCCATCACCATGGTGGTACCACCCATGAGTGCCGCCTGGGTGAGATGAGGGTGAGAAGTGGTGAGTTAGACAGGGAGAAAGGAAGGAAGGAAGGAAGGAAGGAAGGAAGGAAGGAAGGAAGGAAGGAAGGAAGGAAGGAAGGAAGGAAGGAAGGAGAGAGCAAATAGAAGGCAGAGGGAGAAAAGACAGAGACTGATTAGAAAAGAAAACAATGATTCCACTGTAAAGCACACAGACTGTGTACAATGAACTTTCTCATCATCATATAGTCTACTAGTTACTACTTGGACTAAGTGATGAATGACACACACGTACTGAGTTGTCTACTCACATATGATACTCTGCACATTAAAGTGTTATTTGAAAGTGTGCAAAAGTATAAATTGTTGTAATTCAGGTTTCTGTTTTGGTGTATGTGGTACCAGAAGATATCTTCTTCTGTCTATATTTCTGATGTTTTATATACAGCAGTCTCTTGTAATCCCATGTCGACACAAACAAAAACTGTATACACTCTGATATTTAATTCTCTAGAGAAAAAATGTGAAGAGGAGCTGAAGGAAATGACTGATGAAGAAAAGGGACAGTTAGAGAAATAAAGGGAGAGAAAAATGAGAGGAGCTGACAGCCTTGAAAACAGATGGAGAGAAGGGAGTGGTCTGCAGTGACTCGTAACACTCAGCTGAATGGTAAATGCACTTTTGTGTAGCCATGACAACAGATGCTGCTCAGCCATGCCTGCCACATGCTCCCATCCTCATCCTCCTCCTCCTCTTCTTCCTCCTCCTCCTCTCACCATCCGAAATTTCACTGAGAGTCCCCCATTCAATATCCTCTCACAGTGTCTAACAGGGATATTGCACTGAGGGGTGATGGAAAAACAGGCAAGTATCATTTATGAAACAGTAAATGAACAGAAAAAGTTGGAAAACATTGTTTTTTTAATGAGCTCTGCACTACACAGACTTGCAAGAGAGCCTAATTGAAACAGAAACCAAACTTCTCAACCAAAATCAGACTGAACATGGCCGTGATTTCTGCGTCGGCGTGGACTTCTTCCACCAGACTCCAGCATCTGCAGCATCAGCACCATAGGTCTCTGCATATGTGTGAGCATGATGAGTGTAGTGTCATTGATCACTGTCATTGTGTGTGTCAGAGCGTATCAGAGTGTGTGTATGTGTCTGAGATCAGGGGACATGGACACACAGCTGGGGATTGTGGGATTTTCACTGCTTGTCTGCAAGACCTTAATTGAAATTTACTGCCAGGAAACATCTTTAAAAAAAAAGAGGGATTGAGAAAGTGGGGACGGAGAAAGAAGCAGCAAAGAGAAGCAGAGAGAACGCTGTGTTTATTGCTGTGTTTATCAGTCAGTGTGAATGTGTGAGGGTTTCAGGGGGGAGTATCAGTATCAGACCTTCCTTTGCCACAGAACAAAGAAGCTGTCTGCTGGTTTAAATCTCTTTCATCCTGCTCTCTTTTTATCTTTTTTTTTTTCTTGCATCTGTAACTACATCCACCAAATAAACACCCAATTTTAGACCGTTCTGCTAAGGAAGTGTAAGAAAGACCAAATTATCACAGAAAAGTAGTCCACTGACACCTTACATTAAAAGATTTTATGTTACTTACTACTTAATATAAACATTGTGTAGTGTTGGAATAAACCCAGACTTTAAAGGTAATACTGTCATAAATATGTTTTTAAACCTCCTCAGAGGAAGACTTAGGGGGAAATGTTTTATTGGTTCATAACCTCTGATTCAACAAAATCTCATGTAAGCATTAAACAGGTTTGAGCCCCACTCCGGGCGGCACTGCCTCACATGGGCTCACCACCTGTGAGAGGTGCCTTAAGACTTCAGTGGATTGTGGAGTGGGTGGGAGTTGCCCCTGTGATCTGGGCCTGGACCCAGACAAGTGGCAGATGATGAAAGTAACACAGATTTATTGTTTAATTCAGATGGAACATAATGTTACGAAGCATACTGTGTTGTGTCATTGTGTTGAAAATATTTCTATCCATATTGAGTAGAGAAGTCTAACCAGAGACAGTGTGTTTATCCTGTTGTAATAATGTACACCATCATATCATCTCCTGTTCATGGTTTAATCTAAAAGCTCTTTCCAGCCAAACATACAGCCCTCCCCACTTTGGTTTCTTCAAAATATTACTGATCACTGACAGCAGAGCTTAAGTGGATGGGCACTCATAAACCCCAAACAGTGTTTTAACGTGAATCCCCCACTCTATTAAATACCCCCGACCACTACTGTGAAGATAATCCCCTGACAAGAAAGTAAAACAGAGGAGAGGGGGAGAAATGGAGGAGAGAGTGAAAATGTGTATCTGTTGGTGTGGGCAGTAAAAAGTGAAGCAGCAGAAAATAGCACGCCAACGCTCAAATCACTAATTCAAGGACAAAGCTTTCAATATGGTACAGTACGGTCACAAAATTTAGATAATTGATCATTTAAGGATTTGCCAAGCTGAAATGTCAAACTTTCTCTGGTTCCAGCTTCTCAAATGTGAGATTTCACTGCCCTGATCTGTTTTTATATCATGGTAAATTAAACATTTGCAGGTTTTGAGCTCTGGGTCAGACAAAGTGAGCAATCTTAAGATGTAATTTCACTGTTCCCTGACATTTTATAGACTGATTGTTTAATCAAAACCAAAATATTACCCACAAACAGAAATAATCATTACTTGGAGTGCTGGTTTCCAGTATGCAGTGTAAATGTACTATTTTATACTCCATTAATCGAGCTAGTTAGAAAGAACGTCCATAAAAATCTCACTCTGCTGGATGCTGTGTATATGAAAGAGGGGGAGAGAGGGGGAGACTGAGTGTGACTGAGATGAGAGGATGAGAGGGTCTCTGTATGTTGGACTCTGGGAGAGGCTATCAGTGTCAGACAGATTACCACTGCAGCTCTCTGATCAGCCTCTATCAGCACCACTCATACTTCATATTACAGCTGAACACCTCACCTTCTTCCATTCCCTCCTCCTCATCTCCCTCCTCCTCCTCAGCCTACAGAGACATTAAAATGATCTCTGCAGTGCCTTCTGGTATAGATACTCCTCAGGCAATAAATCAAGCTAATATTAGCCCTTTATTTAAAAAACGGACCTGATCCAGTGCAATCAATTTGAAATAACAGACAGAAAGAAATTCTTTATTGATGTGTGTCTGAGATCTATGAAGGTTAAGTGTACATAAAATACAGATCAACCACTGGACACAAAACCTCAATACAAGACGAAGAAATGTGTGTATAAACCGGTCTGAATCTATACTGCATGTTACTTCTCTGTACTTTCCATCATTAGACCCCGTTTTATAAAATTACTGCAGATCAGTATGAGTCTTTCCTGGAGGGGGAGCAAGGGGTGAGACAGAAGGGGGTGAAGCAGAGGACAAAGCAGGGAAAGAGAAAGAGAGGAGGAAGGAAGGAAGGCAGGAGAGGGAGCAGACTGTTACAAAATGATGGGAGGGAAAATAGTTTTGGGGTTCATCACAATTGCACATGAGCCGTTGCCGCAGTAACGCAGTCACCATAGGGACCACACAATACTACCATGGTCACATGTACGCGCACACACACACATTTGCTCCGTCTTACCTCCACACTAAGAGTGGGGGTTAGTTGCCATGGCAGCAAAGTCAGTGAGTAGGGGTAAGTAACTGGGGGGGTTGCTGGGGTAAAGCTGGCATACAGAGGATTCAGTCTCCCCCAGATTTCTCTCACCACAGTTCAGTTTGGATTCCATTACACTCAGACTTCATTTCATTGAGGCCTCTGTCCTTCACTGGAGTAACTCTGAAAAGGCTACAAAATGGATTTCTGTCATTTTGCTTTGTCTTTGCTCTCAACTTTTCATTTTGTATAGCGACTGCCACACCTTTATACCATTCAGCTGATATCCAAAGACTATCCCAGGCAACAAGAAAAACACCCCACAACATGTGGGGCCATTAGTCTTGATGATGAACATATGAAGGTGAAAGTAGGGATGAATATTTGAATATAGACAAGACAGAGAGTGAGTGAGAGAGAAAGCATGTCAGAGTACGACAGCTGTCTCTGGATTCTAAATGTGTTCAATCACAGGCATGCTGACGTGCCTGGTCATAACACAGCCATGTGTATGTGTGTACCTTAGTCCCACTGTAGAAGTCATCCTGGATGCCGGCATTCATGAAAGTTTCCTGCAGATGCACACTGGTGTCTATTCCGCCCGGCAACACCAGCTTTCCAGAGGCGTCAATCACTTTAGCCCCACCTGGTATCATCAGTTCTTTTCCAACCTGCCAGAGAGAACACCAACACACATTTTACACAACTTTCTCAACATCAACTAGCTCCACCGTGAGGCTGACTTTTGCAATCTTGAGAGAAATGTCCTGACAACTATTGAATTCTATTGAATACTATTGAAACTGTCATGAAAATTGGAAATAAATATCCTCCTTTTTATCTCTCGCCATTATCAGGTCAACATTTTAATTTGCCCAGTACTTTGGTTTATGATCAGATATCTGCAGAACTAATGACATACCCATCAGCCTCAGCTGTACTTTGTGTTTAGTGATAATTAGCATGCTAACATGCTAAACCAATATAGTAAACATGACATACTTCACTGGCTAAAAATCCTTCACCTTCCTAAATTTATGTTACTAGGCTTCAGCTTCTCCTCCTACCTAGCTCAGTAAATGAGTAGTAAATGATCAGTGCAGTCTTCCAGTCTTCGCAGTAAACAAAGGCAGTGCCAACACGTACAGCACTTTGCATTTGAATGGGAGTGTCATGGAGCTGGAAGAGAAACAACACTGTAATGTTCTTATCCTTTATCTCATCCATTATTGCCTTGAGAAAATTAATAGCAATACTTGCAAATCAGAGCAAACAACTTGTGTGCAACTTATATGTATGAATTTTACATTTTCAATGCATTGTGATAGATAAAACCTTCTTGATGATGGTTCCTTGTCAACTGATTCAATTACAGTATAATTATAATTATATATCTAAGGTAAAAATAAACCTTTGTTTTTCACAGGTTGTACATGAGCACGTTCTGGAATAAACACTGCTGTTTTGATGGAAATAATAATTGACAAAGGGAACAGGGGAGCTCATGCTTCTGTAGAAGTACAGATGAGCTTTCCAGTTTTCTGAGTCCAACGCATCCTCTTCACATAAACCGATGCTTAGTTCCATGACAGCATTCGGAGAGCTAATTATAGCGTTCACTATCATCGTGCAGAGCCACAGAGTTCACTGAGTCATTCACTCTCTTCATACTGTATTATTGTGAACTGAGTCACACTAACAGCTGGGGATATACTGGACAGTGAATGTGTGGGTTAGAATGTGAGGGTATGTGTAGTGTGTATTTAATGAAACTGACTAAAAGTCGATTTGCATGTGCATGAAGAAAAATGAGTGCATACTAATGTGTGTTAATATGGCTTACCTGCTGAATGATGCCGTTCTCAATGTAGACATCTGCTTCCTGGGTGAAATCATCATTCACCACCTTCCCTCCCTTGATGAGGATACGCATGGACCCCATGTTGGCAGCCATAGTCCTACTGACAAACCAAAAGGCATTTAACCTCAATATCTCAACTTCTTGTGAGAAAAAAAAGGGAAATAACCAAGAAAACGTTGCTGCTTGACTCATTTGGCACATCTGAGCGGCAGGCCAACTGGAAACATTTCATTTTTTCAGCCCTGAACACTCCTTCCACAAGACTGTCTAGTGTTTCTGTGCACAAATGCATTTCACCACAAGGTAAATGATATTCTGCCTCACGCTAACCACTGTTCACTCTTTCCATCAAGGATCTGGCTTTATCCAGAGTCATCCATTTGTGAAAAACACTGCATACAAACACAGGAAGACTGAAAAACAGGTATTGTCTGAATGGAGTTAGACAGGAAGATCGAGCCAGATAAATAAAAACACTCCTGACAGAGATAAGGGAAATGTTTTAATGTTCTATGATTATCTAAATGGTAAGTATCAGGAAGAATAACTGCAAAAGAGTCAACAACATCGTGAAAAGAACTGTGGTGCCTTAGCAGGAGAGTACAAAGTCTCATGTGTGGTTTTTGGGGGTGACTGTTTTGCATAACCTCTATCACAGAAATTAGAGGAGCATAATCCTAAGTAAAAGCATCTTTACTCATTAAAAACAGACTGGTGCAATGCAGACTCTGACTGCTCAGAGCACAGGGGGACAAATCATCCATATTTACAGAAGTCTGCTCATCTTGTATTTTCTTCTAAGTTACACGTTACAGTTTCTGCCACATATTCTTTTTGTCTCAGGAGACAGAAAACTTCCCCCAAGCTTTTAGTGTGTCAGCTCAGTCTATGAAATATTAAGAAGTGAGGAGAGGATCTATAATTCAAAAATCTATTACAGTATCTGTGGGAAAATAGCAGATTCTGCAAGGACTGACAGAAAGTAGAGGTTTGAGGCTGGAGGAAGAAAGCTGGTTTTAAACCAATAGTTATGTTGTTTTTTAAGTGTGAGGACTGATGGATTTTGTGATTGATGGTTTTGGAGTGAAGCAATCTGAACACCTCGCTTTGGGCTTTAGAAAACTTTCATTGACATTTTTACCATTTCATGACATTTTAGAGACCAATAATTAAAAAAAATATATAATCTGTAGATTGATTGATAATGAAAATAACTGTTACTTGCAGCCCTCCTGTCGACAAATATATAAAGCAAGGCAAAATTAAATAACCCTACAGGGCTTTTTGTTAAGAAACATGGATCTAATTAACCTAATTTCAGGCATTTTCTACTGCATGTTGCACAGTGAGCACTTTTTAACATGGGTGTCTGAGAATATTCCTTGTCCCTGCCCCCTCCTTTACAGAAGATAATGATAACCTCTAGCAATGTTAATTTTAGGTTGTGTTACAGTACATGTAGAACCTTGTTTATCTGCTTCATAGACTTCTATTCCATCTAGGAATCAAAAGGTTTACACATTTTCTAATTACAGTAAAGCTGAGTCGTATTTTGGGATTAAAAAAACTATTTACAGATTTATTTATTTTTTACATTTTACTTACAAGGATGAGAATAACATACTGTATGTGGCTTAAAAGCAACAGCTTTGTAGTTCCCATATAATAAAAATACATAAATGATTATGTGACATATAATCATTTATGTGGGTTTTACAGTATGTGATCATTTCAGATCCTTATTGAAAGAGCAGCTTGACTAAGTCTAATGAGCTGAACAAACTGAGAGGACATTCTACAAACATTCCTCTGTGTGTATTCTGCATAGATGGCTATATGCAGTGTGTTTGATGGTGGGACACAATAGCCTCCCAGTCACACAGAATCAACTCAAAGAGATGGAGGAGAATAGAGGGAGGAAGGAGAGGAGGGGAGTGAGGGGGGAAAGAAAGAGAATAGTGAACTGAATAATGAGGAGAAGATCTGGAGCCTGAAATTTGTACCCCAACCAGATGAGGCTAAAATGGGTCCAACAAGGGGGAGAACAGTTAGGCAAAACTCACTCAAAGTAATTCATTGGATTTTGGGTTTCCTGTTGGTGAATTTACTTTTAAAGTAATACAAACAAACAGTAGATACCAGAAATCTTTCATGTTTGCCTTTTTCGTCGATTGTCAATCAGTGCACTGGGTGGCAACCTGGTTATAGCAGCCTCAGAGATAACAATAGTTATTTCTGAGGCTGGGGTCAAGCTCAATTTCAGTGTCACTGGTATAGAAGAGAGAAAGACAAGAGCAGTGGCTTTCACAAACATATTCATACCATCTGGCTTCGCTCTAAGCCATACCCAAAGCTTATTGCTCCAGCATTTAACAGAAATCATTTGGGATCAGGTCAGACTCAACTTGAGCTCGGAGAAGATTGAGGGGAAGGGAAGGGATAAAAAAGAGATAGAGAACTAAAAAAAAAAGAAGGGCAGTGGAATAAGTATGACCACAGAGAGAGATTGGTCCACTGATAGAGGAGAAAGAAGGAGAGATGATTGTGTAGAGATGAAAGATAAAGTGAAAGTGTTAAACATGGCAGTGGTGGTGTGGGGGGGGGGGGGTGTGCAGTATGGAAAGCAGTGCCCTAAAGGCCTGGCAGCCAGAATAAAAGATTGGTTTCCCAGGAGATGGGAACTGGAGTGCTTTCAGTGGAAAAAGGCTACACACAAATGCATGCATGTCATAGCGTGGTGACGCATACTAAAACACCAAGGCTGATTTGCCATTTGAAGTTAAATTATTATAAAAGCAATACAAACACAGGATGATTTGAAATGAAAACCCAACCTGCCCGACCTTCTGACCTTTACTTGTAGTGCCCCCATGAGGCCAATCAGTGTAATGGAACTAGTTTTCTTTGTTGAATATCAGAATGCCAAAATTCACTGATTCAGTTTCATCCCACTTATGAATATTTTAACAGGACATGATCCTGATGCAGCTGAGCCTCCATCACTTGTACAGAAAGTGATCTGCCACTGTCCAGCCAAAGACTCACGACAAATCCAATAGACACTCACACCATAGTGGCAGCATTGGAGAGTCCCTGTTCCAGCAGGCCTGGTGCCAAATCAAAGGGCTGATTGACTTCTACTGCTAAATACAATCTTCCAATTTTATTCAGTCCAGTGCTTTGTCGGCATTAAATACTGATATTTGCTACCAAATATAGAACAGAGAAAACAGACTCAGACTACCTGTTTCTGCCAAAGACAAAATGACAACAAAGCACTGGACGACGTTGATCAATCACTTACACATTTATTGGACATATGGCACACAGTATTCATTTTGTTCTGTCCGTGATGTCCATGGCATGTTAAAAAAAATTTAATACAGTCCAATAGTTTGTTCTTCATTTCAAGAGAGCGAGGTGGGCAGAAACAGAGTTGTGTCTACATGAAATTTTGGCCTCTATAACTGATATTTAAAAGCCGAAACTCCTGTTGTCACTATTTTCCAGTCCGCTCTGTCCAAACCCACACAGCTGACTGACTGTGTGTGTGGGAATGGGAACGCTGACTAAACAGACCAGTGTACCGGACACTGGAGGCTTTGTGTGTCCGTATGGGCTTCAAAGCCAAAGGATATCAAAGTCAACTTATATAATTGACATGCTGGACAGCGACACTTTTAATACTCACAAACACACAGTAAGCCATTCCAGATGCTCACAGGAAGGGAAAATATTCATCACAGCGGCTGTTGAAAATCATCTGTCAATTACGTTCTGTCATATTCTACATCCTGTTTACGAAGATAGGTTCTCCAACGGTAATCCTAAATTATGATCGGTTAAAACTGTATTTGAAAAAACAGAAGTCACTGAAGTCAATGAGCTTACTGTCATAAACGGCAAAGAGAAGCAGCAAACCCTCGCATCTTGAGAGCGTGGAACCATGAAATGTTTGACATTTTTGCTTGAAAAATAACAAAAACAATTAGTTGCCGACTAATTTACCCTCAACTGACTAATCGATTAATCGACAAATAGTCTGCAGCGCTACTGCACAGTATGGACACACACACACACACATTGAGTTTTCAATGTGTATGTATGATGGCTCATTGACTAATGAGTAATCAAAGGGAGAGCATGACGAGATAGAAAGTTGTGGTGAGTCTTTTGTTGGCTTTAATCCACACTTTTCAGTATCCAATTCAGCTTTATGAACCAGCATCTGACTGGCTGTTCAGCCACTTAAATCAGTGATTTCGTTGGATTAGAAACACAGACTTTTTACAGATGATGTGGGTCAACTTGAAGTGATTTGAGGCGACGTGAAGAAATGGGACGCAACTTGAGGAGATGTGATAAGACACGAGGCACAGTGAGGTGTTGTGAGGCAAAGTGAGGGGCTGTGATGTGACAGGATGAAATGCGAGGCGTCATGAAGCAATGTCAGAAGGTGCAGCCTTTGGTCTGCATTACCACTAGTTCAACCCTGTTGTCTGCAGCAGATGCATGGCCTCACTAGGTGTATCCAAAAATTCCAACTTCAAAGACCACCAGGCTGAAAATCACGGATCTATTTTAGACTTTTTCACTGCAGGTCTACAGTGTGAGTGTGTGTTTGCTTTCTGCTGTGTCATAGTGGGTATGACAAACCAGAGAGAAATACACACACACACAGTCACACACACACAGGGACACACCACACAGCACTCACTCTGTAACCAGCTGCTTTTGCACACACACAAATGGACAGAGGCACACACAAATAGATGCACACTGCACACAGTAAGCTCCCACACACACAAACACCTTATGCACACAGTTTAACACATGCACACAGAGAGACACACCCTCACTTCTCTCCACGCAGACTATTTTTTAAATGGGGGTGTTAATTAATAATGAATGACGTACACTTTCGTACAAGTTTGGTCTTTGGGAAACAAGAAATTAATTTACAATTTTGTGACATTTTATAAACTAAATGAAAATAAAATGATTATCTGCAGATTAATGCTTTCTTAAATATTTTTCCCTGTGCAAGTTGAACGAGTGATTTCATTTGGCGTTAGACAAATGGCATATGACAATTTAATGAGAAAACACTTTAAACGCAGTGATTTCTTATAAATCCTTGAAAATACGTATTGTCACATAACCTCAGAGCAGTCATCTCCATAATAGTAAACTAAAACAAAAAACACTATATTCGTGGAGAAATTAATTATAAGCATGGTTAAATCTTATTAGCAGAGGTAGAGATGCTGTCAGAATTTAAAAAGAAAATCCAGATAAAGAGTCAAAGATATTTTCAGAATAAAAAGCCTGCATGTTTGGAAACAGCTTAAATTTGACAAAGTAGCTGCTGACATCCTCAGATGTCTGTTTCTGGGCAAGTGCAGACTACATGTGTGGCATGGAAGAGTGTGTGTGTGTGTGTGTGTGTGTGTGTGTGTGTGTGTGTGTGTGTGTGTGTGTGTGTTGATGCATGGTGTAAGTGAGAAGAAGGGAGTAGACAGCTGCTGACTCCTGCCTGATCTGGGGAGTAATCGCCATAGGCAGGAATGGTGACAGTGTGTGTTAGTGCACAAGTGTCCGTGTGTGTGTGTGTGTGTGTGTATTAACTCACATGTGTGAGCCTGTGTGTGCTTCAACAGTAGAGCTATTTAAAAATCCAGAACAAACGCGCAGACAAATTTACAACCTTGGAGATAAAAATAGGTATTAAACACACACACACATGCACACACACATGCTCACAGAGTGAGGTTTAAAGAGTTGTAGGTGCTGCTGGAGGTTCATGAATGAATAAGCCATCAGTGAATCACACAAATAAACAGACAATAACAATAGTGGCCACATAACTAACTAGGGCATCACTCTGAGGATTAGGGCCATCTCTCTCTTTGTGTGTGTGCACTCTTACGCTGTACTTGTGTATTTCACCTCCATACACTTTCCCTTTGCCCTCATCTGCTACTCAAGAAACTAAGAACATTTTTTAAAAAGGTACTGAGAACATTTTAGCAGTACTTGTTACCTTTGTTCCCTACCCCCTAACTTTTCTCTGGTGCCATCTACAGGAACAATTTATCAACTTTGATTGAATGTGCATATGTTTATATTAATGCTAATATTTATGCTTCTCAGAGGATGAATCCTTCTGATTTATCACGACCTGAGGATGTTTCCCTATTAGCGCCACCACCAGGACACACTTTGCATGATGAGTTCTATTCTTAGTGAAAGTCCTGATATGTAAACATACTGGAATATACCATGCGTAGCCCTACAGTTGAATCATCTAATCCTTTCTAATGTATTCAATTCACTGTGCAGTACTGAGGACCCCTGGATCCTTAAACCGCATGATGTGAAGGTCTCAGGACCCCCTTATACACAAACTGGAGCAGATCTGTATGCAAACCCCCCAATACAGAAACAAAGAGAGCAAAAGGAGGTAAAACAGGGAATCATATCACCTGTTCAGGGCACGCGCAAGCGCGTGCACACACGCACACACACATACACACCAGCAGGTTCGTTTGTATGCATGACGACTCCTCCTCTTTATCGCCACCATAACTCAGTGTATTTGGTAGAACAGACAATAACCTATAAACAAAAAGTAGACTTACATAACGGGAAAAACAAACACACAGACACACACATTACACGCAGCCTTATTGCACTGATGGCACGCCAAATACACGCGCACACATACACATGCACGCGCGCACACACACACACACTCACATCTCACCCATATTTCGTCGCCACACGGTGCTAGCTTGCAACATACGACCAATTTTCCTTTTTTCACAGGATTTATGTGAAATTCATAGTGTCATTCATTTTTTAATTTTTTTTTCGTTACTGGAAAACAGAAGGCTCGCATTAATTAATGCCCCATCCCAATGTAAACGGAGAAACACGTCATTTACGTAACTGAATGTTTAAAATAATCAGCAGAAATATCTGATATTAAGCTGATTTAACGATAACGAGGAAATCAGAACCCTGCAGGTAATTAACGTCATACGAGATATAACACGTCATTTTACGGATCTAGATGGGAATATATAAGGATAAAAATCCATCTTTATGTGTGAACTTCTTAAAGAATATAGAAAATTAGAGTTTAGATTTTAATATTTTCAATAACTTGGGGGTGTTTCCTACCTTTTTCCCCAGGTTTCCAGACCCTCCTCAGCCGGAGCCTCTCTCTCACTCTCCGTTGCCCAGCACCAGCCGAGTGCGCGAGGACAGCTGGCACAGCGCGAGCCGCAAGATGCTTCTTCGCCAACCGTCCGGCAGCAGCCAATCAGAGCGCGGTTCGGAAAATCTGACCAATGGGAGATGAGATCTGTCTACAGAAGGGCTCTCCGTTTTCAGTAGGCAGGGGTGTGTCGCCTTCCTCCGATGCTGCCTTCACATGCTCCCGGAAAAATGGTACCAACCGTCCGATGACCGCTAATATAACTGATAATACAAACTCTTTTATTTTTTTGTGTATCAAAGACAATAATTTATTGTCGGATTTTCTTACCACTTAGCCTGTCTCTTCTGTTACCATAACATATACCCGCCTTCCAGGGGATCAATAAAGTCTTCTCTTATGGTTAAATAGTATTTTGTAAAACCCATATTCTCAAATGTCTATTTGTGCATTTTAGGCCCACATCAGCACAACCCAATCCATGCTCTGAAAAGACAAAACAACAAACTCTCCAAATTTAACGTAAATCAGTTTGATAAGATTTACTATGATGGTTTAAACTCACTAACTTCAGCTACCAACAGCTCAATTTTCTCTATTTTGTTCTGCTTCTGCATCACAAAACAAGTGATGCATTTAATTGATCTCTGACATGAAACATCAATCAACAAAAAAGAAATGCGCCTTCAGTTGCAGCAATGAGTTCGGTATTATTTCTGACCTGTGGCACTTGAATGCGGCTCGCTCAGCAACAAGTGTTTACAGGGAGCACTCGAAGGCAACAATATGGAGCTGAAGAGCCACAGTGCGAAGACAGAGCGCTGCAACTTGGCAGCACGGCTCACTCAGAAGGAGTAGATCTAAGAGATCATCACACCTATTGATTTACACACATATATACCGTATATACAAATATGGAGAGACAGAAAAGGCATGGCCGTTGAGTGACTGAATATTATTTGATAAATAAATAGTTAGATTGGAGGTAATGGGCAGTTCATGAAGTGACTACCTTTGCAATGGACTCCCAATATTTAATTCCCATTTTTTTTTCCTAATCTACGCTTTATTATTACAAAAACTACAGAACTTCACTTGAATCTCGCCATAATTAATTAGTGTCCACTTATACTTTCACATAATCCATTGTGAGGCAGAAGGACTGCAGCTGGCAGGTCACTGACACTTACCCGCACTCAGTTTTACTGTTCAGCACCCTGGTAGCTAAGTAAAGTATGTGCATGTGTTTGCTTACATGGTTGTTTTGAGTCCGGCTTGTGAGAATTCGAGCTGTGCAAGTCTCAGCTTTCCTGGTGGCAGTGTAAATCAACAAAACTCGACAAAGAGGTGAAAAAGAAATACAAATTCTGATAGTTTTCAAATAGATTTGACAATAAAAGGGAACTTTACAATTAGCAAAAGTGCTGAGATGCCTCTAAACACTATCAGGGCTGCCCAAAATAGCCCCGTCATCATTGATGTGATGGTAAATTAGAAAAAAAATAATGGGCATGCATCCCAATGTTTGAGTCCCCCAGACTGACATTAGCTGTGGAACAATTCCAAATCAAATAATTAGTAAATTATTTCAATTATTAAAACAGGCAGTAGGTCAACTCCTGCCAGCCTCAACAAACTGTCACAAGGCCACAAATTGTCAGTGGCAAGTGTTTGAGCTGTTCTTCACACACACAAACAACTGACGAGGAAAAAAATGCTGAGTGCCATTGCGTTGATCTCATGTCAGCAAACTTTGCTGAGCCACAACGGAGAACGAAGAGACATCGGAGACAGTTAAATGAGCTGTCAGAAAGAAAAAAAAATAGAACCTGAAATTGAATTTTGACTTGGATCTGGGTGTTTGTACCCCTGACATACAGTTAACACTGAGCCTTTAGGCTAAATCACAAGAAACAGTCCTTTTTTATTCACGGTTCATTTCTTACATTGTTCAAGTACAAAGTTAAAATGCCTTTTTAATTAGTTCATATTCATACAAGAGTAAAATAATAATAGTGCCTTTTCATTACTACGACAAACTTAAATACAGTCATTGTAAAGACAAACTTGATTTATATTCCTAACAATATATTTTTCTTATTTTCAGATAAAATTTTAGCACCTTTTGAAACACCACCAGGTCCTCCTTTTCCTAAAAGCTCATCTTTCATTTAGTCCATGAGATGAGTGTCTGCATGCGCCACAGCATTGTATTTGTAGGTGTTGTGCATGTATGTCTGCGTCTGAGCGTCGTTCGCTCTCTGTGTCAATAACAGTGTTTTGTGTGGATTTGTTTGTAAGTGTATCAGTGTTTAAAACAGCGCATCACTCAGCCTAAAAGCTGTCGATAGGCGAACAGAAACATCATCACCGTGTCACCCATCAGTTAAAAAGATCAACTCCATCCATCACACTTTTTTTTCCCGACTACACTCTCAAACAGATACATGTTGAAATGACACCACTTCTTTTGTTAGACAAAAAAAAAAAAAAAAAAAAGCAGAAAAAGAAGCCAGTGGTTCCCAACTTTTTTGGTTTGTGTTCCCTATTTCAGGAAACTCAGCCTCTTACAATCTATTACATTCATGTTTTCCAAATTCATACTTTTATTTACAAGATAAAACTCAAAGAGGGACGTCTGCAAGACAGATTCAGGAAACCTGTCATCTAAACTTCATCCTCCCCGACATTTCTCAAGCAAAGGTCAGTTTCTGAGCAGATGAACTACTGAGGTCCAAACTTGCGGAGGAAAAAAAAAAAAGACTTAAATCTCTATTTTATAGTTTGGATTTGGTTTTTTTTTTTTATAACACAGTAATTCCACCCTTTTTGGCTTGCGACAGTTAGGCAATCTGTACTTGTGAACCCTCACATCTGGTTCCGACATTCGTGGAAGTTTTGTTTGCTGTGTTTGTCTTATTGTCAGAGTATCTCACTAAAAAGCAAGAAATACGAGTAAAAGCAACAGAAACTGAACCGTTTTCTGTGACAGATTTGTTTCTTTAACCCTTTAATCATCTTGTGACCCCTCAGATTTCTGTTAGGACTCTTTGGAAAGGTCGTGAACCACTGTCATAGCTTATTTCTATTTTACAGAGAGTTAATCAATAAGACCTTTTGGGCTTTTTTCATGTCTCTGCACATTAGTTTTCATTGTTGTTTGTGCATCATTTGTTTGATTTTAATGTGCAAATTAACAAAACAAAGCCAAATACTTAGAACTGAAGTTTTCCCTTTTCAGATAGTTGATTAATCGTTTAGTGGCTCGACAGCAGATCAAGCAACAATTCTGATTATGGATTAACAGTTTTTTAAGCTCTAGCTCTGACTCCAGCTGATTTTATTAGCCTTCTATGATAATAAAATGAACATCTTTGGGTTTCAGACTGTTGGTAAGACAATATAAGACTCTGAATCTGAAGACCTGGTGTTTGGCCTGGGGAACTTGTGGTACTTTTTCAGACCAAACGATTACTTAAGAAAATACAGACTTATTTTTGTGTCGCAGACTTCTTCTCTTTTTCATTCCTATTTTGTTGATGATCTTGCTTTTGGATCAAACGTTTGGGAACCAGTGGTAACTTTGGGTTTCCCTTAAAGAAAAAACTGCCTATTGATCCAATTAGTCATGACTTCTGGTCATTTACTGACGAAGTTGTTGTAATTTATAGTTGTATCTCAACCTGCCTCATTCACGTGTTTCACACTACGTTCGGTGTTATTTCAACTCGTCTCCTGTTTGAGAGTGTCCTGTAGCTCATCCCTTAAACAATTTCTTCTGGCATCCTTGGATACAATAGAACAAGTCACTATACTAACTGTAATATATGCTTTCTCCAGCCTCTCTCTCTCCCCTCTAGGCTGAGACTGAACTGAACTGAGCACCAACCTGGAACAGTACACACACACAATAACAGATTATTATTGTAATATTATTACCATTATTTTTTATTATCATTACTCCCTAATCTAACATGGAATCGGAGATTACACTGACTGACTGACATGCAGCACCTGGGGGTGGGGTGGGGGCGCCCGGGAGGGATTTATGTGGGGTGGCGGGCAGGGTGGGGTGGGGGTCAGGGAGCACCAAGCGACGCAGGCGTGTGATGTCACACCCAGCGGTGCCATGGGAAGCCTGATGGCGACAGGCGGCCGGCAAGAACACAGTGTGTATGCTTGTATGTGTGCACGCGGGTGTGTTAGTGATGTCTTTTGTAGCGAAAGGAGTTTAGAGAAGCGAGAGAGACGGCACCGTGTTTCCAGCAAAGTGTGTGTGTGTGTGTGTGTGTGTGTGTATGAGTGACCTGCAAGAGCACTGTAAAAAAGAGAGTTTAAAAAGCACCTGAAGGTTGGTTGTATAAACGGAGAGTAAACATGATGGAAAAACACTTTGAACCTGCTGGTTTACTGTTGGTGTGTGTTACTGTTTGCGTGCATGTGTGTGTGTGTGTGTGTGTGTGTGTGTGTGTGTGTGTGTGTGTGTGTGTGTGTGTGTGTTGACTGCATGTGTCCAGTTGTTAGCTGGTATCTGAGGAAGGTCAGAGGATCGGAAGGCTTCCTGGAAAAAGATGGTCGTCTGAGGACCAAAAGCACCAGACTGAAAGAGATGGTTTTTTCTCCAAAGACAGCCCTGTCTAAATAAAACATACATCAGTACACAGGGACGCTTCCACATAGCGTCTGTGTGGATCAGGCGCTTGGAAACATTTTATTACACATTCGCCGCACTTGATGACAAACCATTTTCTTTGCCGGTTTATTCCTATTCAAAGTCACGGAGGGGCTGAGTTTATCCCAGCATGCATTGGGCATCAAAAGGCAGAAGAAACACCCAAGACAGGACATACATCTGTGTCGTGTAAGGAAGTATCTGTTATTTATACAGGGCCATCTGTTTCAGTCGTAGGAAGTAGAAAACCAGCATAGTGTCTGCAGAGTAAAAGCTCTGCCTCTGGTTTCAGTAGATGTCGCTGCGATACGATTAATGGAGGACATTTTGGATCCCTATGAAGCAAAGTAGGAGCGTAACTGCAAGGGCTGGTTTGCTGGTCACTTTTTTAACTTCATCACCAGACACAAAAGGGCAACACGGGGGCTGAGGCTCAAGAGACGCTGTATGATAACTGGAAGGGTTCAAGCGTAATCCCCCGCTGACTTCCTTCACTCTCCATCCTGTTCAAGTGAACTGTTGCTATCTTTGACCTCCCTGTATACGACAAAGGACCTAAACAAGCTGGAATTTGATTTGAAACATCGCTCAGAGAGAAAGCTGCTCTAGGGGAAGGAATAATTTCACTGGATGAGTTAAACCTCACTGGAAGGAGCCAAAGATTCAAATATTTCTGGATTCGACTTTAAAAGAAAAACACAAAAGTTTTGTCAGAGCAGGTTGAAAACATCCCACTTCAGCTAGTAAAAAAAAAAAAAAGTCTACAAAATGGGTATGGGAGAAAATGTGGGCTACGGAGGGAGGGTAGGTTAGGGTTAATTAATTGTTTGTTGTTGTTGTTTCTGACTTTGAGTCACAAGAAACGATGTAAAAAGTTAAGCTTCAGCTTTGGTTAGGAGGCCAAACATTTCTGTTGAAGGGCCATTGTTTGCCTACTGCTGCTATAAGCTCTCAAGATTTTTACAATAAATTTTACTGTCTAGTGATGTTAAGCTGAAATTCTGTCACAAAATCCAGAAAGCAGACTTTAAACAGAGCAATGTCAGGGTTATAAAGAAGATATATATACAGTATGTATTTGACTAAGCCATCAACACCAGTGGCCATTAATGATTCTGGAGGCTAGCTTGGAAAGATATAGAGACAATGCATAGTGTGTCATATAAAATCAAAGCCACGCTCATGATGGGTAAAAACAAACGGAGCCGTGCCAAAGTTAAACAAGCTACTACCTCATATTGTTGATTCACAGTATACAGTAACTGCTTTTCGGGACGAGACTATTGTAGGATTAAGATAGTGTCCTTTGTCACTGCAAACTTTACGACATGATCCCATTAAATAGGCCGAGGTCTGGTACAGAATTATGACGCCCGCCACCACCTGATCAGCTCTCCAGGGATGTTTACTGGGACTATTCAGACATTAACTGTAACATCCAACCTCAGCTTTGAGACCAAAGGCCTAACGTAAGCCACCTCTGGCTACAGCCACTACCAGAAAACCGACATACAGTATTATTCAAATTTCGCACCATTAAGATGAACATCACAGTCGTTAACAGTAATCAATGCATTACAACAGCACTTTTACAAATGTTAGTAAATATGAGGAAATACACCCATCAAAATGCTACTAGTGTACAACTTTTCACAGCATATTCACCAAAGCGTTAGCTAACCTTAGTATCTTAGTATATAAATATTGCAAAAAAAAACAAAAACTAAATAAGTACGACGTTTTAAGAAAGCACACAAGTGCTTGTTGTGTGAAACCTAATAGTGGATGTAGTTCCTGACAACTAAGACACATGCACCAATATTCTGTTTTTTTATATATACGTATATGTATATTTGAGAAAGAGGCCTGTGAATGGCTGAGTACTAAGTATAAAAGCTGACTTTACTCTTTGTCTTCATTATGTTCACAATTTTCTAATACAGCGACCTCCAACACTAAATCTGTGAAGCAAACAGAAAGGATGATTTTACTCCAACATGAGCGCGTGGCCTTGTCATTCACTCTTTCTACACTGTTTTTACTCTTTATTGTTGACAGTTGACGTCTTTCCACTATGATCTTGGCTCTGATATTACTCAAAAGGTCTTTTCATAAATTCATAAAGACACACAGAGACACCCAGAGCAGTGAGGTTTAACTCAGTTACTGAGATTTAAACTTCCAGAGCAGCATTTCCTCCAAGAAACAGAACAGAAATCAAACTTATGTAGTTGCAGATATGTTAAAAAGACTTCATAACGATCCTGTCTGCCTCGGTTTGTCTTAGGACGCTGCCCTGCATACTAAGCACACTAAACTCTTGATCACCTCTCTTGACCGGCGTTGCCTCCACCTGCTTGTAATCGTTTGGATTGACTCAGTTAGGGACACAAAACTCCAGCGACTGAAACAACCAGAGACCATTTAGTCTCCAAGAGCACCAAAAACTGTAAAAGTGTTGTATTAAAGTGGCACCATTTGGACTCTATCACTGCCTGACCAGCACCACGAGCATTAACTGGTTTGTGTGTGTGTGCGTGTGTGTGTCTGTTTGTGTATGTATTTGTGTTCATTACACTGTAACACACCAGCAGAACTGTCACTATGCATGAATACAGTTAAGTGTTACGGTTCAAAGGGACTCATTGGTGTGTTGATGTATTCAGAGAGATCTTAAAAACAAAAACTCAGGGCATCTTTGTCAGTTTTGCGCCCCCTGGAGGTTTGAACTCCAGCTACCACAACACAGTAAAGCCAGAAGACATCAGTTTCAAGGTCGGACAGGAAGTTTGTGTGAAGATATACAGTACAGAAACCCTGCACCAGTGTGTGTGTGTGTGTGTGTGTGTGTGTGTGTGTTTAAATCAGCAAGGTAGCACCAGGGGACTAAGGTCAGCCAGTGGTCTACATGGGATCTGGGGAAGCAGTTCTTTACAGTGTGTTTGTATGTGCGTGTGTGTGTGTGTGTGTGTGTGTGTGTGTGTCCGGTCATCTGTGTCATCCTACCTCAGCCAACCTTCATGTACTTGCTGTACACTGTGTGTAGTTAACTGTGTGTGTCTGTCATTACATACTGTTTGTGTGTGTCTGCATGTGTGTATGTGTGTCTGCATGTGTGTATGTGTGTGTGTGTGTGTGTGTGTGTGTGTGTGTGTGTGTGTGCGTGACAGAGAGAGAGAGAGAGTTGGTGTGTGACTAGTTGCAGGCGAAGTACTCCTTGAGCGGGGCGAAGAGGTGCCTGATGACGGGAACGCTCCAGGAACGTCCCAGCAGCCTTTGCCTGGCCAAACGACTCATGTTGGACACGTCAGTGTAGTGGACGGGGAAACCAAACACCCTGGAGACACACAGGAGATTTAATTATTCTAGTTTGGATCGGATGAAATAATCTGTCAGTGAATCAACACACTCGTCTAGTTCTTCTATTAATTTGCAAATATAAGTATATAAATTAAGATAAAAGTATTTATTTCTCTTATTTATTTACAATACTGATGAACTTTCTTGCGCAGGGAGAAGTAGTGCAACAAACGTAATGTGTATAGGTGGTTCAGTGGAGAGACTCAGACATACATAAAAAAATACACAAACTCAGACACACACACCACTGTACCTTTCCATCTCGGTACACCAGAGGATGTCCTCCTTGTTGTCCATGTAGACGGGGAAATGCTCGTCTTTCCCCTGCTTCACAGAGTTGGAGCGTGTCGTTATCGTACGCAACTTCTCAAACTGGAATTAACGTCCAGAACCAAACACGCACAAACACAGACAGACAAACACACACACACATCCTTTTTTTAATCCTACAGCTGTCCTCCTTTTGTACACCAACCTTCTGTGATACGTGAGGATTTGAAAAAGTATAAAAACACAAAAAAATGATTATTTGCTTAAAGGGCTAACTGAGAAAAAATTCCTCTTACAAGTAGAGAAATTACAATAAAAACTGACATAAATAACGAACGCGTGCGTCTCTGAGACATTAACGTCTGCACACTTACCATGTCATTATTTGACATCACAGACATAAATTAATTCAGAAGTTTTTCCAAAAATGCGTCAGTTTATTTTTTTTAATCCAAACAGAACATTAATATATTTTCCACTTTTCCGCTTAGCGTTCGTTTTTGTGTTTAGTGAACTAAAACTAGTTAAAAAGTCAGACGGCATAATGATGATAATTACGCACTCACACACATACAAACACACACACACATACACACACACAGGTGGATACCTTGGCTGTGCGTCCGTGCTCGAGGCACTCTTGTAGGTCCAGCTTGTCATTTGCCATGGGTGTCAGAGGTCTGCAAAAGGTGGAGAAAGAGAGGGAGATGAAATGTTAAAAACAGAACCTTAATTAAAGGTTCTGTTTCTTAATAAATCATTAGAAAGTGAACCGATCCCAACTCTGGTGTGTGTGTGTGTGTGTGTGTTTGTGCATGTTTGTATCACCTGGACATGCCTGGCAGGTTTCCCCAGAAATAGCGAGCGCGGTGGGCAGCAGAGACTTCCTTGGCGTCGATCATCACTGGATTACACTGCAGATACAGGGCAGGTTACCTTACTGTGTCACTGAACATAAACATCTCTCTGTATGAGAATGAGACTCATCCAAATGTCACTGGAGTCTGTATTTACATGCATGTGTATTGTAACTGTATGTAGTGGGTGTGCTCACCGCACCTCTAAAAAGCGAGAGATGTCCCGTTTGTCGCTGACTCCCATAGCGACCACGTTCTCAAACAGCCAGAAAAACGGCCGCTCGTCGCCTGGTTTCGGTCGAGCCTCGTGCAGCAGACGGTAAAACTCGAAAAACAACCGGCCGGTTCCCTCTGCAGGAGGATGGAGAAGGTTTAGCATGAAAAACTAAAAATAACTTACTCCAATTAGACTTTCATTAATGCCTCTGAGAGTTAGTAGTTATGTAGATAATAAGGATATTTCTTAAATGTTATGTACTTCCTTCCAATTTTTTTATCTTTTAAAATTTTATGTTGTGACCACTTCTTACCGTAAAGGCCCTTTCGTGCAGGGTTGACTATGGAGAGGTCGTTGCAGGGGCTTCCTCCTATCACCAGGTCGAATGGTCCCCACTCTTCGATCTGACAGTCAAAACAATCAAAAACAATCAAGCATGTAAAAAGGAATAATCAATTTCCTGTTATTCCACATTGTAAATTCAGGTATGAATGTCCACAGATGTTACAGATGATTGCACTCACATGTTTGCGGGTTACGTTGCGTACATCTCCCACGTACATGATGCGTCCTTGGTGTCGAACCATGCCGACGGTGATGGAGTCTTCGCACACCTCAGACGCCACGTACTTGTCCACCTGGATGCCCAAATCCTTCAGCACCAGGAGACCTGAGTGCACACAGCATTTAATCATCATCTGCTAAACATACACTGGATCTAGCATCACCCCTTTTTCATTTTTTATCATTGTTAATTGAGTAGTTTTGACTTTTGGACTGTTAGTGCATCAGCAAAGTCATGAGGATTCATCCTGTAGGGACCATGAATATCTGAACAAAATTTAACACCAGTCCACCCAGTAGTTGTTGATATTTCAGTCTGGGCCAAAGTGGCGGAACGATCAATTGACAATAGTTGCAGTCCTACACATATATACCTGTGGCAATGCCATCAAACAGAGAGAGGACTCTGATTGGTTGTCTCTTCTCTGCCGCAACTGGAGGATACAACTTGGCTGGCTCCTAAGATAGAGAGTGAAGAAGAAGATGAGACACTGTCGAGGTTATGATCAGATGGATATTAAAGTTTACAGTGTGTAAACAGAGCAGCACATGACATGTCAGCTTTATTTATGATGATGATGATGATGATCTGGTCTTGTCGGCAAACGCCTTGAATGTGAATACGGTCTGTTTTGATGTGTATGAGCAGAAATAGATAATTTACAGCTGACAACCCCCGGAGCGTAACCCAAACTGATCCCCAGATATCAGCGTTCCCCGTTTAACTGTGCTGCATTTCGCTTCATATTTATAGCGAGGTTGTGATGGCAGATAAGATGTAGGATGGCAAATATATCAGATTTACAACACCTAACTGACGTACAGTACGTTGTCTGGACTGAACTGAAATGACTGAGTTATGGACTGCTGTGATCAGAATCAGGGAGGTTAGGATGCATGACACGTATCTAACGTCCCTGGTTTACATGGTGATTCCTGCTGTGGAACATTTATACCTGTGTTTCTCCTCCGTACTACTGTTGAATGAAGGCAAAATGCCCTAAATTGTACATTATTATTCTTTTCTTTTCTATCATATCATCATTTAATATGTGTTACATAGGAAAAATTACTTACGAATTCCTGTTCGTGGTTGTTGGCGAAGAAGTGCTGTAGTCTGCAGGGCCAGTCGTCCCGTCGGCGCAGCAAACCGTAGGTGTTCCGGGGTCCACACATGTAGCAGTTCCAGGGGTCCTCTTTGATGGCCGCCGCCGCTGAGCCGGCTCCCACCAACAGATCCACACACTCCACACAGAAACACCTACACACACACACATTATAAATAGTAGGTAGAACACTATAATATTATCAGAGGGTATTGACTGCGTGGCCACTGTCCACTGCTCCTTTTCAAAACAGTTTGAACCAAAACAAACAGGCAACTTATGGGTGTTGTAGCACCTAACCAGGCCTTTTTGTGAATGGAACATGGTTAAATTAATAAACATCTGCAGGGGCATTAGGCAGTCGATTCTCTTGATAGCTGAAAGTTCATTGTTGGAGCGGGCAGGACTGTGTGGGATGAAGTTTATTATAGTGACTCCTGATCTCTGCTGTGTGTGCCGTGACGAAGTCAGAGCCTAGATGCCAAAATCAACGGTGTACTCTGCAGTCATAAATACGAGTTGGCTGACTCAGTTGCCAATAAGAGAGCCATTTATCACGATTTGACATTTATGGGTAAATTGTTTCTGTTGACACGAAATCCAAAACCTTGTCCTGGCCACAAAAAGAAGCAAGTGCTGCCTGCCAATCCCAAACTGAACAGTCTATACAGTACTGTACTGACCTACAGCAGTTGTTGTTGCCACACATGAGCACTTCCCTGCCTCCACAGCAGATGGTGCAGTAGGACTGGTAGCCGTCATCGTCATATTGGTAGGCGCACTCCAGGAACGAGTTCTGTGAGGTTCAAAAAAAAAAAAAAAAAACAGTAGAAGGGCAGTGGGAGAGTGTCTTTGTTGTCCACCATACTTTCATGTCCAGCCTAACATAGCTGCTCATTTTCATGAGCCTGTATAATCTGTTTAGCGGGTGAGGGGAACATACAGATCAAAACAAGATGACAAGGTGAGTGGGCTTTAGTGTTTGGCCCACACAGAGAGCACAGCATTTTCTGTTTCCATGTGTGGTTGGGGTTTGTCACATAGAGCATGCGTGTTTTAGAATAGGTGTGAGATCAATAAACTTTATCTTTATCTTAAAATGAAGAGGACAGAATTTTAGCACGATGATACGATCAAAATGTGATGATATGATTCCATTAAGAAAAGTCCTGAAACAATACTGCGGAATTATCAACCAGGCTCAAGAATCAGACAAAACAAAGTGAGTCTTCCTACCTTGCAACCCTGGCACATCGCTCCAATGAAGAGAGGATGCTCCAGAGAGATGTTGAGGCTTCCGCAGGAGATACAGATATCTTAACAAATGCAGACAGACAAACTCAAACACCCTCACAACATTGCATTCAACACCTTGAAAGGACTTTAAAGGTGTAACAAGGCTTTCACTGCCCCTTAGGGACAAGTAACCGTAATGTGCTTAAGATCAATAACAGAACTGCATCACCAGACCCAAATACTTCACCTTTGCTGTGTTTTTCTAACTTTAAATTCACTTTCCAGCTCAAAATCTATTTTGGACACTGAGGTCCCCACTCCAGTCGAGCAGTAAATTATTCCGCTGTTGCACTCATTGTGGAACTTACTGAACAAACAAATCAGCTAAATGCCAAAAATGTAAACAAGAACAAAAACCGTCCAGATTAGATGAGAGCTACAGCAACTAAAACTCCACACCAGAGCCCTTTAGAATGAGCTAATACCTAACATTAATTTAAGCCTGAATCAGTTAGACCCGACTTTAAAGCTAAAAATGTTTGAAACTGGCCCAAACTTGACTGTTAATTAAATAAAACCATAACAACAGAGTAAAAATATGTCAAAATGCTTGATAATTACATCAAAATGATCTGTTTTGGATGGGGATGGTTAAAACCTTCGGAAGTAACACCTCCACAGATAATGAGACAAAATTGTATTTTATTACGACCGTTTCATAAAACGGTAATGAATTTTTAAATCATGTTGTAAATCAAACATTTAAAGATGTGTTTCACTTCTAACATGTGTCATTTCATTATTACTTAATACCACTTTCTGCATTTGGAGCCTTAGACAAGAAAATATAAAACATAGTATAAAACATTAAAGTAAACTTGAACAATCTCAGAAGTTTTTACCTTCTATATTCCTGGTCTTCTTTTTGATCTCATATATAAGTCTCTCTGGAAAAGGCAGCACATTAAAGAAACATATTACTTCACATGTGTATTAGCACATACACACATAAATCATTTTTTTTGTGTGTTATTAAATAAGTAGCCATTAGTTTGTGTCAAATACAAATCAAGTCAATAGATAACAAGCATGAAAAATGAAAACGCAGCATGTTATCATGAGCACTTCCAGCTGAAATGTGTTCGTATGTTTACCTCTGGTTCCCTCGTCGATCACCTCTCGGATCTTTGCTTTCTCTTGCGAGTTCTTGCGTGGTTTCTTCGCAGGTGGAGGCGTGTACGCTGCCTCAGGCTCTGTCCACATCTCTGGGTACACTTCTTTATATGGATTCTGCTCCTCTGTGGGGATAAGGACATGGAGTTAATATGGTTTTATTTGTTGTTTTTGTTGACCCGTTTGTTAAAAACGGGTCTGTTTGGGGTTCTGTGATAAAGGACTATGCACCTTCTGGAGGGTCCAGTGATTGTGGCCCACTGGGCAGGAAGCCGGTCATGGCCCACTCTATCATCTGTCTGGTTTGAATGTCCACACCCTCTGCATCATCACTCGCATCACAGGAAGGGACTGGCCTCCCCGCCCGCACACTGGCCACCTAAACACAAAATAAACCCAAGTCCCATTACATTTTCAGTTTAAATAATTGACAAAAATACAATTTAAATAGTCAATAATGAGATCAGAATCAGAGTTAGAGAAAGTTGTGGCACACAAAACACACAGTGTACGTAGAGTAGAAATAAGTTTAATTAAAAAAAATAATAATTTTGGCTGTAAAAGATGTGCAAGTTTTCATGCACAACTCCCTCACTGTTTGTTTAGTATGTTAACCCAATGGGTGCCACAGAAGCTGTAAGTAAATAAAATAAATGGTGAATAAAACAAAAAAAAGCACCAAAAATATGAGAGACTGAACTAACGTACCCACGTTACCACTTATAAATTGTGGACAGAGGTAGATGAGAACAACACCTCCACGAATGCAAAATACCAAAGTTACATAAGAGAGGAATGACTAAAATATGACCTTCAGACCTGTGCATTCATATTTTGGCCTTTTAGATTTCATCCAGAGAGATTTATAGTGCAGCAACAGAGTAAAATCATTTTATCAGCTGTCAAAAACAACACAAAACCACACACTCCCTGACATCAAGGAGTTTAAATAGTGGGTTTGTTACCTGCAGAGCCTCAAAGATGGCTTTCCGATACATGGACTGCTTGTTGTAGGTGGGCTGGTGGAAGGCAGATGAGAAAGAGCTCAGAGGCATCAGCTTCTCCACACAAACCTGCCAAACAAAGAAATGATAATGAATGTCATTAGGATTAAAACAAAAGCCATATATAACTGGAGAAAAAAACAAACAGGCGAACATTTAAGTTCTTATCAGGGCATTAAAACCTTAATTAATTAAGTGATTCTGGTTGCTAAAAGCTTTTTTTTTTCTTGTATCTGAGGCTTCTCAGGTGCAGAGTATTTGTCTCACACCGGCTTTTCACTCAATTCTAAATTGAAGTTACTCAAGAGGAAAAAAATCAAGGTCGTCTTTCAACAAATCGAAGTAGAAGGTCGTGTTCACTCATTGAAGTTTCTGCTGAGAAAAAATGAAGTGTTGAATTAACCCAGACAAACTCGAATAACTGTTAACCACTGAATAAAACTGAGTAAAACTAGTTTTCAAAAGTTTATGAATGTCACAATTAGGACAGCACTCTGACAGAAACGTGACTCTATCAAACGATAAAGTTGGAAAAGCAAGAGTTGGAAAGAAAAAGATAATAAGCCACAGAACTAAAGTGAAATTACTTCCTTATACAGAACATTTCCTCTGTCCCCATTGAGTCTCTGATAGAAATTGGCTGAATACTTCACAGCCGCTAGACCCATTATCTGATCAGTTTAGCCGTGAAATGAATCGCACTCACCACAGAGAACTTGCCGTCGCCAAACCACATGACCCAGCGAGTGCCGTCAGCAGCTCGACTCCGGCCGCTCATCCACCAGGAAACGATCCTGCCGGGCCACCAAGAGAAACCTCGCAGCTTCCCGAACACCAGCGTGCCGATGCCGAAGCCCCGGCCATCCTGTTAGTGCACACGCACAGAAAACAAGGTGGAACTGCGATTAAAGAATGAAAACTTGAAGGTGGCAGATTTCTGCCACATAAAAACAATGCCTGAATTATTCTCAGTATGGCTCCATTTTGAAACAAGCTAACACAGCTACAAAATAAAACATTTCACACTGAATTTTAGTGAAGAAAAGTTTTATAATATAATATATAACAGGTGATGTGATGATGTGAAAAAGGGCAAAGGCTTTTCAAGGTCGAAAGTGGATTATGTTTCAGTCCTTTAACCTTTATCAGACATTTTGATGAAGACCAGAACTTGTTTTGTACCAACTGGTTTTGTACTTTGAGTAAATTTTCCGTTTTTTTGTTTTTCTGGCAGAGCAGTGTGTGGTGTCTTTTCTTTCCATGAGCCATTTGTCTTTTTGGGCAGCACCTCGCCTACGTGCTGCAGTGTCTTGTTTCCGTGTCTAAAGGTTTACCAGTTTTTAAATTTACATTAAGTGGACGAAATTAGTACGAGATGTTATTTCCCCAGCTAGGTAGTACTATTATTATCTACCTAACACAAGGATTGTCTTACAAGCTTCTTTAAATATACAATCACCGAAAAATGAAGGCAAATAGATGAAAAATATGCTTCAGGTCACATTTACGGGTGTGTATCGCAAGTCTGTTACTCGAGCTGTGAAAACAGCTGGATTGATTCAAACAGATTTATTATATCACACGATCTTCGCCTGCAGATGAAGTTTGCCCGGTTGTAACTGCAGATCATCACATTTTCATGTTTCTCTGCACTTTAAGGAATTCTCCTCCATGTTTGTTCACCCAAATATAATTGTGGAAAGTAAATGTAATGCATTGCATAGTAAACAGGGGTTGACTGCAGCCACAGCTGGAATCGCTGGCTGATGTACCTGGTACTCTATCTCGCTAGGTGTGGCCTGGTCTCCCCTGGCGACCGGCTCCGGCGTCACGGCGACTGTCGGTGAGGCGGGGTCCGTGTGTTGTTGTGAGGGAGGAGGGGCTGGGCTGGCCGGTTCCTCCTCTTTTTGAAAGTCAGCCTCTGATAGGTCATCCATCATGTTTATCTCTGCCTCTCTGTACGCCCGCCGCTCTGCCTGTGAAGGAAACACAGAGACAAACAACGTCGCGTGATGAGTAACAGGAAGCTGTTTGTTTAAATGTTGATTTCTGGTTGTCTGTATTAAGATTTGTTGTACAGTGTGCCTTTTGTTCCACAATGGTTACAACTGTTAATAAATGCATTTGAATCCATGTAAAGTTAAAAGAAAATGCTGTGCTGCCATGGGACAGAGTAGTTTAATAAGCAATCATTTCTCAGGTGTCCACTGTGAGCTGAATGAAAAACACAAATGAACAACAAAAGACAGAAAGGGAAAAAGCTAAGAAACAAATTGACTTCATGGTTTTTCCCTTCCATTTCAAGCGGTGAATATTTATCCTGTTGTCTTTTGGCATTTCTGACCTTATCTGTGCATAATTACAAGGCAAACAAAACTCCCAAGTTGCACTACTAACTTCTCCACTATGTTAGATTCTACAGGATTCACCATTTATGGTTGACTTTCTGTCAAATTTTCCTTTGGGGAAAACGCCTCCACGTACATATCCTCCTCCACAAGAGCTCATATGATTAGATAATGGATTACTCATACAAATGTTTTAGCTTGTAAAAAATACACAAGTACAGTTTCCATCTAAGTCGTCTTCCAGATGTTCGCTAAACAAAGACGACAGTATTGATGTTGTCGGATGATATGGCGTCTCGTCTCAAACTCAGTCCAGAAAATGAAAAGTATTTTCGGTGAACAAGTGAGTGAATCCAGCCTCTGAACGCCCCACAGCGGCAGCAGTGCTTGGTTAGCAGGAACAACTGCACTGGATTAGATTAGAGAGAGCGGCGCCGTTCAAGCAGAGAGTTTGGAAAAGCTAACTGGATTTACCGAGGCGAGTCAGTCTGTGCTACTGCAGAGCAGAGTGACATGGATGCCACGGTAACCACGGTAACTGTACACAAAGATGGCGACAGCTGTGGCCTCAAAATGCAGTGGAGACATGAGAGTTGAAAACCTATGATGAAAGATGAGGACCGCTAGACTAAAATGTCTTTACTTTTTGTCGACTGAAACCAGACTTTTATCAAAAGACTAAAACTAACAGAGACTAAGACTGTGGGAGAGCATTTCATTGTTCTTGATCATCTCTGAGCAGCCAGTGCTTCCTCAAAAGCTGCTCATCACTCATAACCTTTCTACTTCTCTTCCTGTTGGTGTTGGCAAAACGCTGTCCTTCAAGGAGTTCCTATAATTGATGTTTTATGTGGATCTTTCCAGCTGATGTGGTGACTATTCTAGATCAAGGCCTTAGTGCCCGGGGCTGTAGGAACAATCCTTTAATTGTTCCTCTAAACAGGAAGTGAGTGGGGAGAAAGGGTGCGGTGGAGAGGCAGTTCAATGGGTTCAGCTCAGGAAGGAGAGCGCGAAAGAGAGAGAGAGCGTAAATAGGATTATATTATAAAACGGAGGAATACAATACGGAAAGAAAGAAAGTGGAGCATGTTTGATGGGTGACAGGAGGAAAAAGAGAGGATACAGGAGGTCAGCTTTTCAAGCTTAAGTCCGTTTTTCTACTTTATTACTAATTGTTATTAGCTTATGAAAGCTTTTTTCTTTGTGGCAAGAATAGACATATTTTATTCAGCAATAACAGACTCCATTACAAATAAAGCTCCTGCATTTATAAGAAATAAATGTCTGTACGTTAAATGTGAAACTACAACTGGAAGGCAGTTAGCTTAGCTTTGCATAAAGACTGGAAACAAGGGGAAACAGCTAGCCCGGCTCTATGCAAAGTTAACAGTCGGCCAGCATCTCTCACCAAAACTCACTAACTCCTGTTGTATCTCAGTTGTTTAGTGTGCACAGAGTCAGAAGTGTAAAAGAGAAAAGCTGTGGTTTTACAGGGGTTATGTGCAGGACTATTTCTTGGCCAGCAGCTGTGATTTCAACCCCCCACCTGTAAAACCACAATGTGTCATTTTTACACACTGGTTTTTGTTTGGATTAGACAAACAAGACATAGCGTGTTAATTAGTGAGCTTTGGGGACGCTTGTAAACAGACCTTGTTACCTTTTGGACAGGGTGAGGTCAGTTGTTTCCACCTGTTTCCAGTCTTCATGCTAAGTTAAGCTGACTGGCTGGATGCAACCTTATATTTAGCGGACTATTCCTTTAGAGTATCAGGAGTAAAAGTACTCATTAAGCAGCAGAATTGCCCCTGTCAGTGTCATTTTATATTACTGGATTGTTACTAATGCATTACTGTGTATACAGCATTTTAATGTTTTAGCTACCATTTTCAAACAGACAAAGAAAATCACACTTCCATCAAAATCAAAGCTACTAGATGTCACTGTGTGGTGGATTTGACTCACAAGCAACTTCTGGGAAGTCCAGAAACTCTTCAAAGACGGAGAGCAAATTAAAAATAATCGTGACCTCACTGGTTACTACACTGCAAGATTCCCACTGTGGCCCAGATGTAAAATCCCACGACTCCTCCAGAGCATTTCCATGACCTAAAAGAATTGTTCCCCTTTGGTTTTTAACACTGATGAGAACAACTTGGTTTCTCCTGTAGCTGAGCTCAAACCAAAATGTAATGAAACGATTGAATGAAAAAAAAAAAAAAAAACACATTCTGCTGCACATTCCTCTAGAAAGAAAGAAAGAAAAGGAGAAGATAAGAGGTGAAGAAGGGGGAGGGATGACGACATGACATAAATAAGTGGAAGAGACAGTAAAAGTGAGGGTGTCGGGTTGTGACAGTTCTCTCCTGAGTCTGACCCCGAGGTGAGAAGGTCACTGTTCCCGCTGCTGTTGACCTCTGACCTCATAAAATCAGCCTGTTACACGGATCATGGACAGACCACACACACACGCACACACACACACATGCACGTGCATGTGCACTGAAAGGGAGTCTCCATATGTCGTCACTGGTTTCTAAAACATCTGGAACGCTTGAATGAAAAGTCTCGATTTCAAATTGGTATGTAGTGTTCACAAAATGAAGTGTTTGCTGTTCACAGCTGGAAAAACCAGACAGCTGCTTTCGTACAGCTTTATTACTACAGATATTTATGTGCCTTTATAATGTTCTTATTCAAACTTTTCATTGATGAGTTTGTAGTAGCAGTAATTTTACTACTTGCTTCATAAAGGACCAAATTTTCGTGCTCATTTAATCTGATTTTCACCTCATCTCATCTAAACTTTGCTGGTGCTGTTGCTGTGAGGGAGACCTGATAATTTCTGTCAGCATCTGGACCGGATCATCTCATTAGTCGACTTGGACCCGACTCGTGTTGCTAAGAGATATCAGCCAAAATCCTGCTTCCTGGATGAAACTATGTTTGTTGCCTGGCAACACTAGCTGATTAAAGAGTCCATCAGGAAGCTTTGCTGCTTTCAGAGATGAGGATGAGTCAATGATGACAGATGAGTCTGTATTCATCTGCTGGGATTTCTGTGAAAGCAACACTATGCTCTGAAATAAACTGAGGGTCAGCTTCATGCGATCGAAGAGGAGTCCTCAAATAAAACAAAAAACAAAAAAAACAACAAAAAAACAAAACAAATGGTTGATTATTGTCTGTCTGATTATATTTGTGCTGTGACAGAAGATTGACTGACTGTACTGTGTTCTTTTTATTTTCTACACCAATTAAGAGCAAACAAAAACCATTTTGAAAGTTTCTCTGTAACAGTCTTTGAAAAAAGTGTTTCCATAATGAATTGTGAGTCATGTTCCTTTTTTTTTGTTTAGGATTTTTTTTTTTATTACATTACAAGAATCTGAGGGTGTAGTTGGGGTGGAAAATTGCAACCAGATTTTCTTTGTAAAAGTAAATTTAGTACAAACGTCATTTTTAAGTGCAGAGATTCATCACAGTACTCAACAGCTCAGTACAGGTTTTCTACATGGTTCACTGCGATACATTTAAGACTTTTAAAGACACTCTTAGTACCACACGTTTGCATGTTAGCAGCTTTTATATGGAACTGAATCACATTTTATCACATACTAAACACATTAAGTGATTATCAGAGGTGTACATAGAGCTCAGTCAGTGCTGTTTTCCCTGTGGTGTCACGAACGTGCACCAGCAGGTGGGACCGACTGATCAGCTCACACATCTGACAGCTGACTCCATCAGACTCTAACTGCTTCATTAGGCCCGATGACAAATTAAAGTTCTCGTTAAAGTTCAGTTTCATAACTGTGACTCCATCCTAAGTATTTGTGAATAACATGACGTACGCACCCAGTACAGTCATCATTCCCTACATCGCTCACAATCTACAACCATACAGAGAACGCAACCAGTAAGTGTTTGATCAAATTGTTGAGTGAGACTTTTTAATGACCCACTAACCTATAAAAAGTTCTGTAATCAGGCCAGTTAACGGAATCTAAACAGGAAGACTTCAGCTCTGCAGTGCCTCGTTCAAGGGCTCCAGGCTTGTGCTGCGATGCAGAACACTTTCTGGGTTGACTGGGTGTTTGCTCCCCGAGTTCAGCACACTACCATTTAGTTTTTCGACAGAGGACCTGCAGCTGACGGCCAGGCACGGTAAAGTCAAGTCGTAGATGCATCAGAACATAAAGAAGATTTCTTGTGCTGAAGTTTCTGATGCACAAAAATCAACTGCACACAGCAACAGTCATGAAGCATGCAGATGCTATAAGGCTATAGATGCTATAAGGGGGGGTAGAAGGAGAGAGAGAGAAGCTGTGATGTTGTGAGTTATGTCTTTGAACTTTCTCGAACCCCGTGGCCTGGTCAGTGTTTTCACTCTTTGTGCCGCCCCCCTTGACCTCCGACCTCTCACCCTCTGACCTAACCAATGAGCCATTTCTTAAACCACGCCTCCTTTAAGAGCGTGACTGACCCTGACCTCGGGATGAACCCGACACTGCTCAAAACACACGCACACACACACATATGCGCCCACACTACAATTAAGACAGCAGTTAATAGCCTCTCTCACACCGTCAACAGGCAACACACCAAGTGACCGCTCTTTCATTAGCACTGATCGCAGTCGTGGGACATGTTAAAGAAACACAATCAGTGGTTTTCCATAGAGTTCTCGTGAGATCCCCCATAATGAAATGAACCAAACAACATCTGTCCGATGGCTGTTTAAGAACAATATCAAAGTGTCTGACCTGACTGCAGCAGAGTAATTCGATGACATGGTGTAGTTTTCCATTTATTGACATGTTGAGTGGCCATTCAGATGCCTTTCCAGTCATTCAACCCCAAATAAACAGGAAAAAATGACATTTTATGATCAAATGGATCAAACAATGTCTGAGTTCTGATTATTATGAACATATTTAAAATGGAAAAGGCTTTTAACCTTTAATTCAAATGTCACTCTTCCTCCAAAAATTAAAGCAACTAAACAAGAAAACTGTTTCAAACCTGATTTTAACCCTGAAATAATGGAGACTTGATTTGAAAAGTGGGAAAGGCCTTAAACTTTTAATTCAAATCTCCCTCTGCCTCCAGACAAACAAGTAACTGCAAATCCAACCAAGAAAAACGCCCCCTCGTAGTAAATGGACCAAAAATGCAAAGATGATAGCTGGTAATAATATCAAAGCATACCAGAACCTTATGTTAATCCTACAACATAATACTTTAGTGGGTTGGTGTTGTTTTCCAGTTTCTAGGATAATTAGGTAAAAATTTGCACGTCGTTTAGGCAGAAGTAAAAGTGGGAAACAATTCAAACCGCTAATCCAAATCCCTCTAATCTCCAGAAACAGAAAACAAATAAACAAGTAAACGAACAAAAATAAACGAATGTAATAAAACGAACTAAAATGTCCGTCTGATGGCTGTTTAAGGGCAATAATAAAGTGTTTACCCTGACTGTCGTAAGTATTTACTGTACAGTTTAAACTGCCTTTTAATTCATTGTGGTTTTAAAACTTAACTTTAGTGCAGAAATATTAAACTTTAAATTACAGCAGTTCCCTCCTTTTTTTTTTTCTCTGACAGAACGACTCAGCGATGTTTTATTTTATTCTCCAGCTTCATCTGTTTTATTCTATTTTAGTTTTAGTTTATTTTCAGTTTCATTTTACTCTTTACTCTAAGCGCTCTGAATTGCCTTGTTGAAAGGTGTTATATAAACAGGCCAAAAAAGTTGCATTACACTGTATTTTACCATGCTTGATTACACTACATCCAGAAAAAAGTCAAGCTGTCCATTTTTAAAACGATACCACAGGCGGGAATGTATCCCCCACAGATCCTGAGCTGTAAGCTGATATATGTGGGCACGTTATTCAGGAAGATGAATCCCAAAAGGGGCTGGTGTTCAAGGGTTAACACGTTAAGGAGCCATCTGAATGGCTTTCCAGCTGGTGGGAAACACTTTAAACTGTTAATCTGAGCCTGTAATTTCCCCCAGACAACAAACAATACTGACCTCTGTTAGATCTAATCAAACACCTCTCTGTCGGATGTTTTACTTCACTTGGCATGAAGACACCAGGAAAAAACGGGAATTGAACACAAGTTTGCATCTGCTAACAAAAAGCCTCTGAGCAGGAATAAAAACAAACTGGCAGCAGAAACAACTTGTGTCACTTCCTCTTTAAAAGAAAACCCTACGCTTACATTTCTTCACATCCACAGTTGCATTCTCTGCAACACGTGCACACATGGAAAAAAAAAAAAAAATTAAATCACTTACAGACCGGACATGGCAGCTCTGCAACTGCAACCCTTCCTCTCTGGCTCTCTTTCTCTCTGTCATTTTCTTCGTCTGTCTCTGTCTCACCTCCTCCTCTTCCTCCTACACTTTCCTCTTTGTTGTGTCTCCTCAGCTTCACTCAAGTCTTTACCCTCTCCCTCTCTGCTGATTGGCCAGCAGTGATTTACTGGCTCCTTCACCTAACAGATGTTTAGGTGAACTACTACAACACACACACACACACACACACACACACAGTTATGTCTGGTAGCCCCAGGGGTTTAAGAGTGATGATGACACACACACACACACACACACACACAATCCAACCTAGTGTGTATTTGAGGTGCGTACATGCACCGAGGTCAAAGGTTAGGTAAGCCTCGGGGTTGACGAGCCAATAGGATGTGTTAGGGTCAGGATCTGGCATTCACACACACACATGCACGCACACACTGCGGTGAAATGCAGTTACACAGCGAGTCACATGAGACAGTGTGGAGTTACAGAAAGGAAAACAAAGTGAGGCTGACATAATGTCTATAAAGTGAATATCAGGAGTTGGAGGGACAATGTCTGCTTTCATGTAGTGCGCCTAATGCTGCACTAATTGACTCTTTTTGGCCACAAGGGGGCAGAGGAGCTCCACAACAAGCAGACAGACACATAACTCTTGATATATTAATTGGAGTAAAGATAGCATGTTAGCAAACACGCACTCAGATCTTTTGAGCATACTCAGTGTAAATAGGTTATTCAAAAGTTCATACATGGGTTAGGTGAAAAATAATGGGAACACTTGAAAATTTTGTCCCCTATTGGACATTATGGGCCCACAAGGACACACGTCTTCATGCACAAGCAAGGGGGGGTGACATGACAACAAGACGTTCTCCGGATGAGTGTTTTCTAATCTGATGCCCTTGTTAGCAGAACCTCGTCCTTTTCTGTGCCTTCCAACGTCGTTAAAAATCACTGTTGAAAAATAAATGTGTTCTATGATGTGACAACACTACGGTTAAGGTTTGGTTAGGCTTAGGGGGAGAGCATGATATTTTGTGTTACTACTTTGTTAAGGTTAGGGGACCTTAGTCGTCATGGTTACAATAATAAACATGTTGTTACGGTCATAGAACGACCGTGGTCATGCTTCGTAAGAACCAGCGTTGGCTGTTGGTTGAAAACAGGAAACAAACATCGGTCTCACATGTTAAAGCCTGATGTTTTGTAGACCCATCAGCCCGCACTGACCTTTTCACAACACTCTTCCTCTACAATAATTTCAAACCTTCCTTTCCTCCTGCCATGATTACTACGGCCACTGGAGGGCTTTGTCACTTGAATGCAAACATTTGTCGTTTTGGGACACTTGCTGAAACAGACATGTGCAGCACATGCTAGCTTTAAGATACTGATCGGCAGTTGGTGGCAGTATTGAGCCAACACACACTGCAACGTGGCCATAAAAGGCAGAAACGAAGGAGACTGCTAGTTGACGAAAATAAAGCAGGATTCAAAGTTAGAAGTCAAAACCCAGACACAGCTGAGTGTGTGTTTCAATTTCAATCAGCGCAAAATGATGTGAAGGCATGGAGGAAGTAGAGTACATCCTCTAATATATACAGTGCAGTATACCCCCACTCAGTATTTATTTTCTGGGCTGTAACTTTAAACGCCAGATGTTTTTATCCTGAAATGGAAAAGAGTTTGCAGAGTTACCAGGTTTCCTTCAGACAGCAGAGAGATGGGATATTGATGGGGCTGTTAACAGCTGGCTGCAGTTCAACTGACTGACAGAGCAAACACACGCACACACACACACAAACAGAAAGAAACCTGGAACTGGTTAACCTCTGTCTCCATCACTGATTTCTCCCCGTTCTCTCTTTCACTGTATGTTTCACACTTTCTCTCAGTTTTCCCTCCCCTCCTCCTCTGTCTCCTTCCTTGCTTTACATCTCAGCCCTCCTTACTTTTTAAAATCTTTTTTTTTATCTTTATTCCTTCTCTTTCTTAGTTTCCCTCTTCTAATGGTAGAAAGCCACTGAGTTTATTAACTCAAGGGTTGTACTCAAGTTAAATTTTGAGGTATTTCAGTTGAGCATTTTTCTGTTTTCTGCTGCCATATACGTTTACTCTGTTACATTTCAGAGGGAAACACTGAACCTTTCAGTCCACCACATTCATCTGACAGCTGTAGTTACTTTTCAGATTAAGATTTTACATAAAAACAAAAGACAAAATACAAAGATTAAACCAGTGATTCCCAATCTTTTTGTTCCCAGTCTTTCTGCCTTGTGACCTTTCACAAATAGCAGTATCTAGTTTCAAGTGTCTATGGACTGTAAGAAGTTCCACCAAAGAGCAATTTCCTCTCAAAACCATCTCAAAGGATTTCATTTAAATAACTCTGCGAGGCCTGAAGAGGTAAAATTATCCATCATTTCACATAAAAACCATAGAGCTGAGAAAAGTGCAAGACATGAATACACATTTGTAGGTCAGAGCCTTGTTTCTTCTTTTTGATCACATGGGGAACCACTGAATTAAACTACCTGTATATAAATGAGTTAAAACAGTCTTCACCTCAACCAGTTGAGTGTAAAATGTTGCTCATGATCTAATATTTGATAATATATCAGCTACAGGAGCCCTTCTTCAGCAGATGAGTACCTTAACTTGCGGTACATTTAGCCAGTTATACTTCTGTACTTTTACTGAAGAAGGATTTTGAATCCTCGACTTCTACTTGTAATGGAGTATTTTTAGATTCGTGTATTTTTGTTTGAATTAAGGAACCGAGCACTTCTTTCACCACTGCCCTCCTGCTTTGCATTTCCTTCCTTCTTTTCTTTCATAGCTTTGATTCTTTGCTCCTATTTTCCTCTCCGCTCACTTTTGTTCACTGTGTCGTTAACCTACCTTCCTTCCTTCCTTCCCTTTCTTTCCTTCTTCGAGTCTTTGTTGTTGTTCTTTCTCCTTCTCAGATTAATACAGAGTTCTGAGAACAACCTCACATCTTGGTCTCAATTTCTGTCACTACGCTCAAGCAAAACACACACGTCGCTTACGGCTTCAGAGTAGGTGATGAGTCAGTAAGTGAGAAGGTAGTGTTGACAGGAAGTCACACATGCTCTACCTCTCTCTACATCTCTTCCCTCTCCATCTGCCACAAATACATGCAACAGTCTGAGGACAAGCTGGTATCAGTTTGACCAACTAGAGTTTGTGTGTGTTTACATATGCTTCAATTCTGCATGGAAATTTTGTGTTTTTGTGGGTTGTTTTTTTTCCATCATCTTCATTTGATTAATCATAACTCATGGAAATCTGTTGTTGGTTATGTCTCACAGGTTTAGTTATACTTTATAAATATATTTAAGTCTAATAGCAGAGTGAAATTACTCTTTCTGCTCTTCTCAAGCGATCTCCTGTCACATACCTCGCAGATTTCAAGGTCTGTGTCCGTCAAACACCGACTGCAACAGAAGCTCAAAGAGGAGAACGAGGAAACTGCAGCCTCAGTCTTTGCTTTGCTTGTCACACGCTCTCACGTCCCGGTGTGTTTCAGTCAGCCTGTCTGTCAGTCAGCCTGAATGACTTTCTCTCACCCTTTCACGACCACAAACAATGTTGTCTCTCTCAGTCATCCGGTCTTTCAGTTTTATGTCATCCTCATACACACACTTTCTTGCATCTACTGACATTCGCTCACACACACACACACACACACACACACATACACACACACACATACACAGCCTCTCTTGGTAACAGCAAAGCAGCACATTTTTTCTCCAGTGAGATAGTACAGTATATTGTCAATACAACGGGCCAGAAGTGTTTCACATGTCCATACATGTGATAAAATCTCTTTCTTTCTTACACGTCCTATGATCACAGAAACCTGCAATGTTACAGTAAACTACACTTACAGTAACTGATGTTATGGCCTCTTGGGGGCGGAGGAAACAGCTGTGAACACAACACACCTGACATAATGCCACCTTTTAAAGCTGATGTGGCAATCACACACCCAGCAGAAACAGATGCATCTGAGGTGTGGTTACGGTCATCGTATGAATATCAGTCAAATATTCACTGGCTTTTATCTCTGTTTTTGGTCTCCACCACCCCCCAAGGAAAATATCTGGCTCTTCAGCTGCTAATTGCTCCAGTATGTCCACCAGCTAGTTTCTGACTGTGTCTGTCTGTAGTTTGGTGCTCAGCAGGGTTTTTTTTTGTTTTTGTTGCCATTTATTTGCGACAGATTTGTTCTTGTTTTTCACTCTGAGCTTCTATTGCCCATCTTTTCATTTCACTTATTTTTTGATCTTTATATTTGACTCTTGTTTTATTGATGCTGTGTCATTTTGAATTGTTTGACTTTATTGTTATTGTCTTTGAGTAGGCTCTAGGAAGACTGGTGACCCCTTTGTGGGAGATGAATGGGATTCAAATAAAGAATAAATGCAGTGAGCAGTTTTTCTTTTTCACTTAAATCAGCTGCCTACTGCTGCCGGAAAACAAGGTTAAAGAGAGCAGTGAGACTGAACCAAACAGTAAAGTCTGGGGTCATAAAACCAAAACAATGAGTTAAAAGATGCTATAAAGCTCTCTAGAGATGAGAGGAACTATTGAGCTGGATGATGAATATCTGTGGGTTTGTCACCGCGAGTGACCTCTTATACACAGAAGTAGGCATGTGTTTGATTGTTAATATAAAAATGCTGATTATAGCCACTTTAAATAATGGTTTAAAAAGTGATGTGTTCTGTTTTCCTAATATGGACAGAAACTAGTTGAAACTGTACCGGCTGTCAACGAGAGTCGACTATGGTTCACTTTAAAGTAGTGTTTCCAGCCAAGGGTGCTCGTACCTCTGGGTGTGTGTGTTTAGGAGGAAAATGAAGGGCTAAAATCACTACTGTATTTGTTGTCACAAAAGCCAGTAATCTTCAAGCCTCAACAGCAGCACGACTGTAGCCAGGATTTTAGAAATACTGAGTTAATGAGTCCAAATTCCTCCAACAGAGCCTCCCCCAACTTAAGACATTTTTGACCAGCCACAACCAAACTCTGTGAAATTATCTGAGTATTTATATTCAACTACTTCTAAATGATGTTTCAAAGCTTTCTCTACATGTATGTAACTCATTTTGTAAGATACTCTGTCTAATCAGAGTTACTCAAATATCAAAATCAGCCATTAAAACAGCAACATATGTAATGTGTGAATATAAACTCTGCTTGACGTCATTAAACCGGCTGACAGGACAAAAAACCACAGTTTGCAAACTATGTTGTGCTGTTGCACTTTAGGGCAATGCATGTCAAAATCAACCAACGGTAAAATCTCTTTTATAGACAAATATTTTGCATGAGGGGCCTTTGGAGCCAGAGAAAGGGAAAGCACCATTTTCACTTTCAGTGGTACTTCACTGTGTCAAGTGCTGAGTAAATGTCACTGCAAAAAAAACCCAATCAAACAGCAAGAACACAGTTCATCTTCCACCAGCCAACTGTAAGTGTTTGTGCATTTGTGTGTGTGTGAGTGTGTGTGAGTGTGTATGAGAGGGAAGTCCGCTCCCTTCCAGTGTAAACAAACACTACACAGTAGAGGAGAGCAGGAAGACGGCAAAACAACAGTGAGCGCAAGTTTAACTAAAGATGAGGATGATGTTGACAAAAACATATTTTCGGATGTCAGTGGTTGGTGTGATGTCAAGTATTTATGGTCCGACCCAAAACAGACGAATGTCCTTTCGGAAATATACAGAAGACGCGTTCCAGCAAACACAGGCAGTGACTAACATCAGATCAAATGGGCCAGAACCAGAGGAAACCTAATTAATCTTGGAAACTTCTTTTTTCAAGAAGGACAATAAAGAACGCTCAAACAAAGCTCTGTCACTGAAATGTTCAGTTAAATTTAAATGTAAATAAGCAGCACTACATTTATGGATCAACCAAACTTTGTTAAAGTCCTGCAATCTGATGCAAAAACTCTACTTCCCCTATTTAGCATTTATAATCAGCATACAAACGTTTAATACACGTTTATAACAAAATATATTGTAGTGGTACACTAAGAAGATTTAAAGACTTCGTAAGTATTTATTACTGTATAGTATTCGTCAGAAATTTTCCTATTAAGACTATTTCATATGTTCATAACTAGGTTTACTATATTGTGATTCATTATTATGATTCACATCTCTAATAAACTGTTATGTCTGCTTATAACTACATTATAGTGCGTTATAAAACATTTATTAAAAGTTGGTCTACTGCTTATAAATGCTAAACGGGGGGACTGAAATTATCGCCAAAGCTTTCTGTAACTAACATTAGGCAAGAGAAGACATTTAAAAACTTTTAGCTGTTTTTGAGAAAAGTGAATGCTCAGTGTTTTAAAGACTTTTCACGACCTGCAGATATCCTGACTGTGTTTTAATACTCAGCTCATGCAGCCAGCTCACATGGAACAGATTATGTATGAATGTAGAATATGTAAAGTATTAATGTTTGGAAGAGACGGCGTAGCTTTAACTTAAGCAGTGGGGGCAGCTGGCATGTTGCAAAAGAGTATGAGCAGGGCAGTGATGGCTTCAGTGCACTGGCATGATTAATGGTACATTGGATAAACACGTACAGCTGTATGCAGAAGTTTGGGCAAATTACATGTTTTGACGATTTTTTTGAAGTGGAAAGAAGTAAACACAAGCCCTGCAGCAAACAGACATTAACAATGAGCCTTTCTCCAAATGTTAATGCACTGTTACTTAAGAGTCTTTCCGTTCTTGATTCAGGAGTTTTAACCCCTGCAGATCACTTGAGGTTCAGAGATATTTTTATATTTTTTACGCTGCCGTCCACACACCGCATGTTCTGGAAGATCAACCCACTGATTTTCAGTGACGTTCAGGTCAGGGGAGACTGTGAGGGCAGCTTCAAAAGCTTCAGCTTATGTTTCTTGAGGTAGTTCACGGTCTGCTTTGGATCATTGTTCTGTTGTAAAAGCCAGCTTCTTTTCAGTTTCGCTTTCTTGACAGACTGCAGGACGTCTACATCCAGAATTTGCTGGTATTTAGTGGAATCCATTCTTCCCACTGGCTGCCACACAACCCCAAAGACTAATGTTTATTCATTTTCTATTTTCTAATTGTATTAGATAAAAAGTAATTAACAGTTTTCACTTCAGCGAAATCAGTGAAACGTGTAATTTGCCCAAACGTTTGCATACGACTGTATGTGGCAATGAGGGTGTAGCAGTGGTCTCCAGTTTGCTGCCTGGACTAGCTCACAGTGTTGGCTTCACTTTTTTTTTACCCAAAACAAATGATGTTCAAAAGTAAACGTTAATGACTGCTCTCTCATTTTATTTGAGTAGAATGAACATTTAACAGAAATGGCATAAAGTTAATATCTATCTTAGACTAGTCAGTGCTACAAAGAGCGAAGCACAGCTGAGTTCCACTGTATTTAGGATGCTTTACAATACAAAGCATCCACCTACAGATCCAATTAAAAAGTAATCCAGAGGAGAGTTTATGTGAAAAAATATGATCTGTCAAAGGCATTATGTATAAAATTGTCACCCGTTTCAAAACCAGCCTAATATTCGATCATCAGACTGGCCTTTTCCTCTCTGCCTGGACTCGTAAAAGAAACACAAGCCTCCATGTTGCTGTTGCTATAAATTCACACAGACAGAGACCTGATTCTCTCCCACCTCCATCTTCCAGCGGCTGAGCCATTCTTCTCTCTGTCTCCTGCTGATGTAGTACGGGTCGCCAGCCTGGAAAGTCACTCTGGGGACTGGCCTCCTCCGCAGTCTCCCAGTCTCACCCTGCAACACACACAGACGCACAAAGAGCTTGTCATACATTTATTATACTCTTAAACCTGCTTGCACTATTGTATGAGAGCGTTAGCTTCATTTTTGGAAGTTTAAAAAAAAAACAAAAAAAAAAAACCTTTAGAAATTGGGTTACAACTCGCTTCCTCACCTCTCTAGGGGAGTCGCAGTTTCTGTCGTCTGGCTCGTCTGCAGGAGAAGAAAAGTTACAGGAAATGGCCCATTTGTACAGATTTAACAAGAGGTTTAATGAGGAGGTAAAGTCATGGTTTTCATCACTTTCCCCCGGCATACATATTTAAAGTCGAAATGCCCTCAAACACTGCAGTCTGGAAGTTATTTGGCTGTTACGATTTCAGGTAAACTGACAGTGCTCTTGTGGGTGAAGAATTTTTTTTATAAATCACACATTTAATGAGTGTCATTTCAAGCATTTAAAGCATCTAAATTAAGAGCAAGTTAGCTGCTGTATACTGGAAATCCTTAAATCACAGGCTTCTGCAGATAAATTAAAATGATATGACTTTGTATTAAAGCTGTACCCTTATTCCTCTCGGTTTGCTCCAGTTTCCGACGCCCGCGTTTCTTGCGAGGGGAGGGGGAGGCCTCCGGCTCCTCAGGCGGGGTTGGGGGGGCATTTGCACAGGGGTCAGAGGTCGCCATCTCCTGGGAAACAGACAGAGCACAGTCTAGGTCTGAGAAAACTGCTGCTTGCCCCTTCTAGACCCATCAAAGCACTCCGCAAACATTATAGCCAAACGCACGCACACGCGTGCACGTACAGGCCTTATACACACATAAAACACATGCATACACACACAATCAGAGAGCTACTGCAATACACACACATCAGTCTGCCCTTGTTAGTGTAACACAGAGCAGGTATATCCAGCAGAGCATGTCTGCATAGGATCAATGTAACACACACTCTCAGCTCCCATTAACACACACACAAACACAGACACACATATGAGATGATAAGGGAAGTACTATTGATGTCGTTAACAGTGCTAATAATTAAATTATGCTAACCCCTCATAACGTTAGCCTAAAATCACATGCTATGTAGAATAACCTAAATCCATTAGCTCAGCAGCATGAATGATGCTAAACTCATGTGTCCGCCTATAAAAAGGCCAGCGGGGCTTTTATGTGTGTGTGTCGCTAACGGGCTAACAGATTTTATAGATGAGTAGTTAAAAAGTGGAGAGCATGGAGAAATGTCAAGCTCAAAGGCTACGCTAACGCCAGCGAGCGCTAACAAGCCCACAAAGGCTGTAATGAGCAGGTGAGAAGGCCTGTAAAAGGTAGAGAATGCAAAAGGTGACTAAAAGCGCCCCGGGACAGGCTGAAGTACACCAAGTACACACTTTTAACACTGCATACTCAATCAGAAGACAAGAGTATGATATATGTATATAGGTAGATTTTTCTTTTTCAAAGGCTTTAAATGCCCACCTATTGACAAAACTTTTATATTTTGCATTAATGTGTGCTGTTGCCCTTTTGGAAAATACTTGCAAACAGCTGATTGAATGTATAGTCATTTATTTCAGAGTTAACTCAGGATCAAGCTCTAAAAGGCAGCAGGGTTTTTATTAGAGCTGCAACCATGAATTGATTAGTCGACCGTCAGAGAAATAACTGGCAAGTATTTTGAAGGAATAATCAGTTTTTATTTCTCCAGTCTGCATATAGATGATAGTACAGGCCTTCAGCTGTAAACCTTTTTTTTTTTCATTTGTTTCTTCCAGACATCATAAACTGACAGCCAGATAAATTGTCTTTTTTGTTTTACTAATAGCTCTGTATCTGCTCTCATTAAAAATGTTTTAACTTGGTAAATATTTATAACTGTTATAATTAAATCATTAGCAGAGAGGCCCTGCTTATGTGACATGTTCACTTGAAGTTGGGTCAAAACATTTGGAAATTAACTGCTAAAAGGAAAGTGAATAGACCTGAAAGAAAAACAAAACAAAATATATTTCTGTTTACAGCATTTCATAGACACCGTACAATGCATGAAATGTAAAAGACACTAAATATTCAAACTAAACAAATTAAAGCGATCAACTAAATTCAACCACTTGACTCAAGTGGTTGAATTTCAGTGTAAAACTTGCTATGTCAAAATCAAGCACATGCTTAGAAAAATATAAATTCAGGACACTTGATTACTGTGACAAATTAGCTTACATGAAATTTAAGCACAAAACAATCATGTCATGACAATCATGACATGAATTAACCCAGATGAAAGTAATATATGTTTCTTTAAAATTAAATTAAACTGAGTGCACCAGCATCTATCATGTGCACATGCAATACCATGTGCCCTTGATGAGAACACATCAAGGGCCTTAACCTTTATTGTTTTAATCTCAAAATGAAATTAAAGCTGCATTAAGCAATTGTTTTCTACCATTAGGAGGCAAATAAACTTCGATACTGCATCAGCTCCTACAGTTAACTTTTAAGCAAACAACTCACTACTTACACATTCAGCAGAAAGAGAGGAATCTGGACTTGCAGTCATCTTTTTGGCCACATGTCGAATGTAAATTCAATTCAGCCGTGGTTTGGTCCACAGACTCTTGAGAAAAAATATCTGGATGTCTTTTGATTGCTATTTATTCGACGCTCTTCAGCCACTTCGCCTCTCCGCCATTTAGCACTAAACAGGAAGTGTACAATCGGCCTGTGTGAGCCAGTCGTACACTTCCTTTTGAGAGAGCAGGTGCATTGGTTGGGTTTCATCTGGGCCGGTGAGCCAAAATTTGATATGAATGTGACTGCAGGCTGCAGACTACAGCATTCATTCACATTTCTGACTCAGTGTGACTATGAAAAATATTGCTTAATGCAGCTTTAAAGTTGTACTGAGAGAATTTAACTTACTGCACACTTGCCACAATGTGCATCAAACTGTAAGACACTTTTAGGGTCGGTCTACTAGTTAAAATTAGCATTAGCTCACACTTAGACACAGAAAGTACCTCCTACATGCACACTGGTGGTTTTTGTTGTCTTTCACTGTTTCAAACAACTCCTCGCTGACCTGCACTTCCTCTTATTTCAACATCCAACTTTGATCTTAAGTGACAGACAGCGTGGAAAGTACCTGACTTTACTCTACAGATGACAGACTCTAACCTGAGCTGTGTGCACAATAAAGCAGTCCAGCGAAGGGCGGGTTTTAGGTTAGGTTTTTAGGTTGGATGAAACTTTGATGACACCCAGGGGGAGGCTGAGCAGAGAACAGGATGTAGCAAACAATAAAACAATAGTGCACCAAAAATAATAAAATAAGCAAACCCAATATGGCAAATAAATGCATGGTAGGTGATTTGTGGATGTATAAGTCAAGTCAGTGACTGTGTAAAGTGTTTTGTAACTTACACTGCAGCAAACACAACCACACTGAAAAGTGTGTCCAGATGGGCCAAAAGGCATTGTGGCTCTTTCCAATATCAGTGTGACAGATGGAGGTAACACATATGTGCAGAAATATGTGCACAGAAGGTACTTTTTTTAAATTTCAGTTATTATTAATAGTTCATGTCGCAGTAGCAGTGAATCTTGTCCAGACTGTGTTTTGGGACACGATTTGCAGAACAGTCCAAACTGAAAACGTCTCTGCTTTAGCAGAAACACCAATGTTAACTAACAACGTTTTTCACTGGAGCTCTTCTTCTTCAGGCTCAAGACTTTGTATCTGTTTTTATTTATCTATACTTTTCTTGCTAGCTAACGTTTGTTATTACTAGAGATAGCTGCTGTGGAGACGCAAGCCAAAGGAGCTATCCCTAGTTTCTAGATCAACTTAGCTTTTAAACTACCTAACAAAGCTGTGTCTCAAAAGCAAATACAAACCTGAAAACCTTACCTACCGGTGGTGAATCATCAGAAAAATACTGATTCCTTAAGCACTCACATAAAGATTGCTATCTCTAATAATAAAAAACGGGGAAGTGGGACAGATGTTGCAAATGTATACATTCAACTCACCTATAAATACACTCAGTACTAAATAATGCAGGTAGAGCTAACACAGTCTGAGGCAACAGTACTGAAGTCCTGATTCCACTGTACGAACAGTTTGGGGTTTGTGGTGCAGTTTCACTGTATAGTGTTGTGCTGACAGGTGTTTTTGTTTGTTTAAAGCCTCAACTAATGATTATTTTCATTATGAGTTCATCTGATGATTATTTTCTTAATTGTTTTGTCTGTAAAATGTGAGAAAATAAGTCCCCTGTATAATATTCCACAGACTAAGGTAACATCTTCAAATTTCATGTTGTGTCTGTCTCACAATCCAAAACGTGAAGATGTTCAGTTTATTCAAAGAAATTCATCAAACACTCACATTTAAGAAAATGTTTGCTTAAAATATTTCTCAAATGATTACTTGATTATCATGGTTGTCATATAAATAAAAATAAGTATACATTTTTTTAAATGTTTGATTTGAATTTATTGGATATGGTGTTGATCACTGTAATTAATCAGCTGCGGTAGACAACATACTGTGTGGTTTCTCTAACAAACAGAACTGTCAACTACTTTCTGGCACACCTGCCTTAAATTAAACCACTAATTACACCCAATTAGGATCTGAGAGCTAGAATAAATAGGGCTTTTACATGCAAAGATTTTGATCTCCGCTGATACGCTCAATGTACAAAAGCCAATTTGTGACAAAGAAGAAAATAGAAACTAAAAAATTTGTCAGATATTTTTTATCCTAAAGACACAAAGGATGAAATATTATTTAAAGACTTTTATAGTAGATTTCTCAGTTGAATTAAATCCATGTAAACACCGAGATTAAAGTAATGATTTCATCAAAGTCTTGATATTGTTTTCAGTTTACAATTCTACTGTAGCTACAACTATTATAGAACTACTGCTATCACCTCTATTATGATACTACTGTGATACCACGAGTATTACCACTGCTAGTAGTACTATTTTGCTACTACCACTACTGTTACTAATACTTGTACTAGCATGTTTATATGGCAACTACTGCTTCTTCTACTACTACTTCAATCACTATTACTATTAGAACTAAAACTAAAACTAAAACTTGTCATACTATGGTTTAAACTACTATGCTTCTACCACTGCCGCTGCTAGTATTACTACTACTACTACTATACAACAACTGCCTCTGGTAGTCATTATATTGCAATTACGCCATTCCAATACTACAACCACTACTAGCAATACTATTATGGTACAAGCACTACTGCTACTACTAGACCTCTACTTTAAATTAACTGATACAGGACTTTAACACAAGCTCAGTTACTTGCAGGCTTCGCTGTAACATAAGAACTGTTTCACTTTTGGCTCAAGAAAGTTATGTTTTATCCACAAGCCGCAACTCATGAAAGTTTCTGTCAAACACTGCGAACACAACCACAATTTTTCCACAGTCTCTCTCTGACCTTTGTGGTTTGGGTGCAAAGCGGAAACACCAAAAGAAACCAGACTAAGCTGCACATGTGCACCGAGCAAATCCAGATCTCTGGTTATCGAGACATGCTTAGTCTAAGTTAAGACCCTGACAGTTCCAATAATTATAGTTTTGCCTTTGTCTAGATAAAAACTAGTTATTAGTGTACATGAAAATTTGTATTATTTATACTAGTAGACATCACAACTGACTGTGGCTGCGGGGGGATTTTAATGTAAAAGCATTGCCCAAATGTTGGGAAATGTGCCAGTGTATCTCTCCAGTCCAACCGTTCTTCAAACTACACTGAATGTTTAAGCAGAAGCCACAGGCACAACACACACATGTAAAAAATCCCACCAGCTGCTCCGCACATGGTGCCAGTGGCAGAAAAACCAAGAAACGAGGGAGAAAGAGGAAGAGACTGACACCTATCAAAAAACTAAAGAGCAGCCAGAAAGAAAAAAAAACAAGAAGAAATGAAAGCGTGAAAGGAAAAAGAAAAATGGAGGCTTGAAATACTTAAGGACCATGTAGCTAATCTAATTATCCATGAAACCATCATCATTACTGCAATAATATGTGTGTACAGGCACATGTATTTGTGTGTATTTGCATGTATTTGTGTGTGTACTTGTGAGAGGGTTGAACGAGTGAGTGAAGGAGAGAGGTGAAGGAGACAGAGGAGGAAAAAGTGAGACTCCCTCCCCCTCTGCTCTCTATAGTTAGTGTCACTGACAGCTCCACCCTGAGCTCCACACAATAGCTCTATTCCTGGATACTCTCCACAGAGTGTGTGTGTGTGTGTGTGTGTGTGTGTGTGTGTGTGTGTGTGTGTGTGTGTGTGTGTGTGTGTGTGTGTGTGAGAGAGACAGACAGCAGAGGGAGTATATTGGTAACATAATGTACCGTTCGCTGGGCAAGAGGCCTCTGTTTTAAGTGCATGTATGTACAAATACATGTGATAATACTAAATACTGTATTGATAGTACGACAACTACTCACCATTACAGTATGCTTTACCTCACCTTATATGTACTTCAACTATTACTACTATACCTACTGCTACCACAACTACCACTACTATAAACCTACCACTAGTACTGCTAGAAATACTCCTGCTTTTATATAACCCCTGACACCACCACTGCTACAACTATGACAACAGCCGTCAACTATTACTTTCATTACCGCTACAATTAAAACTACTACTACTAGTAGTAATGGTAATAGTAGAAGTAGTTGTTGTACTACTACAATAACAACTAACACTACTACCACTTTTATCACTGATGTTACTTTTACTCCTATTATTACTACTGCTACTACTGTAGTACTATGGTTGATAATGTTACTACAACTACTAATAGTAGGGAAGTACAAGCATCACTTACAAATACTCTGAACTTTTGTCATACACGTATGTTTTATCTGCAGCCCGGTGTGTGTGTGTGTGCGCGACAGGACTTATATTAATCCTGGCCGCCTTGTCAGAGCTCAGACATCAAAGCATGATCAGACCTGCTCTCCTGCACACATGAATGTACACACACACACACACTCACACACACACACACTCTGGAGTTGTTTGATCAGCTATATTGACTTGCTGATTCTGCCACTGGGTTCAGTCAGCACAAAAGGACACACACACACACACACACACGCGGTGAGCGATAAGAGGATGAGTGAAAAGAGAAATATGGAGGTGAGGAGCTGCCAAAGACCTGAAGTCAGTCAGGGTGAAGAAACATACTGTACAGTGTCATTACAGTAATAATGCAGCACAGATTATTACTGCTGGCCTAAAGGTGAATGGAAGGTTTCCAGTTCAAACCCCCAGTAAAGGTAATGGGAAGTACAGTATGTACACGCTCACCTTGGAAAGATAAAAGTAATCAGTCCCCAACTAAAAGTAAAAAAAAATTTAAAAAGGGAACTGAGCTGGAATAAAACATGCAAACATGCAACTTACAAACTAACATGACAACAGGCAAAGTTGGAAAAGCTAATTCCCTCATGGCTGCCAAAGTTTAAAGTCCCATTAATTTAAAGTCCCTCGACAAATAATGTCGAGGGACTCACAGTTTGAGTTCTACAGCTCGGGTGGAAATAAAACTCTCCTGGCTGAGTCTCAATCCTCAGTCCAAAACACTAAATGCTGTGTTGGAAAATATCTGGTTCTTTGACAAAAAGCTGAAGATACAAGGTTGAAGGTACATTAAAATTTGTGGATAGGTTTTAACGACGAATCCCAAGGTGCATTTAGGCAAAAAAAACCATCCAATCACAGAGACTGAAGTCTGAGGTTCTGTTTCATGCACCACTCCTGGAAGGAGAAAGCTAAAGATGTGCAGCTTAAATGAGTTCTTCATCAACTTTGGATCAATTCGACAGCTATGATGCTGCGTTTTCTTAACAACTGCAATGACACTGCAACGCCAATGTCCTGTTAGGCGACTGTATTACCCTCAGCTTTTTCCCATATATCTACTATGTACTAATATTTAGGCTCCTTTTCTTTCAGTGGACTAAATACCAGCAGTCAAATACCACAGGAGGACCGATATGTAGGTCACCAAATTTAGAGAGGTGTGGACATTTTACACATGTGGCAAAGCATCATTAACTTAACTTGATTAATTTAATCTCCTGACATGCAAGTTGTATTCTGAGTCCATTAAAAATGAGGGACAAAACAAAAGCTGTTGGCCGTAGCATAAAATCACATTCTCGGGGACAGTCCCCATGTTTCTGTGAGACGCAGCACTGACGATACCACTGAAAGATAACATTAAAAGAATGCAGATGCATGAACCGATCCAATCATACTTCACTTGAACGTTACCAAGTAGCTGGCAGAGAAATATCATAGTAGGAGGTGTGCGTTTAGACATCAAAAAACTTGATTACATTTCCAAAAAGTGTGGTTGTGGTGTAATGTATTCATTTCTCCCTCCTCCTCCTGAACTAACAAGTGTGGGAGGTGTGGGTGGAGGCCAACAGTCATCTACAGCTACTTATCGCTCCATATTCGATAGGTCATACCCACTTTTGAGCAATCCAAACCGATCTGAAGGATCTAAATTCCTCTTGTTATCATGCCAGGCCACGTATTCTGTTCAGCTCGGAAACTTGTCACATTATACTGATGCTAAAGATGATCTAACTTGTGTTTCACTGTGACTGCGAGCAAAATGATAAACCACAAGTGTGTGGAAAATGTGGGGGTTGGAGCCGTGCTGATAAGTGAAGATGATGACAAAGCTGAAAATTATGAGGAAATTAAGCTGAGGGTATGCACTGTTTAGTCCTGCAACCAGTCCCCGTGCACTGAAGGGGCATCCCCGTTTTTAGACACGCACACAAAAAAAAAGTAACACATAAAAGCAGAAGAAAAGAAATCGACACAAGCTGCTGTGAGGAGGCAAGTGCTCTGTCATGTTATCTGTCAAACACACTCAGATGTGACACTTAATTAATGTAGTGTATCCTCAGCTTTATGTGAAAGAAAAAAAAAAACCTCAGCTGACTGTGTTTGACACTCTGAATAAATGTGAATTAAAGTGCTCCTGGAAACATGCTGACTGTGTCTTTGCGGGTTAGACCGTGGAGTTTTGTATAGGTGAACAGATCAATCAATCAATCACTCTGCTATGGTCTGAAGCATAACAGACCAATGGCAGGCTATGATTACAGTACTCACAGGAAGCAGCTGCTTGCGTTTCCTGCCAGGACGGCCCACTCTGCGCTTGTTGCGGGGGCTCGCTGGCGTCCCCTCCTCTGGACTGTCCTGGTCTGCTCCATCTTCACTCTGACCAATTATAAAGAGGCCACATCAAACCCCGAGCCAATCAAATGACTGTATGGAGTTATAATTAATGTCAGCAGTCAGGCTGCATTAAAGCAACACCGATCCAAGGCCATGTGGTTAAGAAACACTCTGGGGTTCAGACTGGAAAACAGGATAAAATGAATATGCACATTGTTGATAGTTCCCAATAACCAGGCTATCTGCAGCTCTGAGAAAACCAGATTTCACACTTTGCACACACTTGACCTTTTCACTGGAAGAAAAGTTCTAAAATGAATACGATTTTAATAACAAACCATTTTAAAAACAAATTTCTTAAAACCCAGCCAAGTTCTGACTAAACAAAGCAGTTCTCAAACTGGCAAAATATGAAAGAGAAAACCAGTCAATTACATGTTTACAGACATGAAATCCAGCTGCATTCAGTAAGATGGATGCATGTTGTACTACCAAGACCTGGTCTTTTATGCTTTTCTGGATTTTTTTTTATTGATGTCTTATGTGATGCTTTGAACCTGAATTAAGCAGTTTTAAACAGCTTCCTTCCCTCAGCTCACAGCAGAGGCAAATTGGTACGGTACAACAGAGCTGTACAATAGCAGCAGTGTAATTTTACAGTTATACATGGGACAGAAATAGCTTTGCTGCACCTGTGGTTTAACCTGATAGTGCGTGTGTTAGGTCAAAATCAATGTTAAAAAACACCTTTGAGAGGTTTCTAACCAGGGGGACTGCCTGATGAGATTACAGAATGAGACAAGATAACATTTACCAATATTTCTATACTTTTAATTTGTTATATCGTGTCAAAATAAAGAGCCCTTTTCACAGGGTTCCTAAAGTCAGAGCTGACTGGTTTACAGAACTTCTTTTGCAGATGTGTGGAGTCAGCTTTCAAAATTATAAAAGACACTTTCAAACTTCAGCACCAACGACTCATGACTTCACTTGAACTTCAGCCTCATGACTTGGAACGATCTGATGTCCTCCCCAGGCCCAAACATTTAAAATCATGTCACAAAAATGTGTTCAGTGTCGATGATAGTGAAAAAGAAGAATTTTATAAACACAAAAATGGGATTAAATCAGGTCAAAAAGAACATAGTGACTTTTTTAGAACACAAGGTATAGGACTAACCCAATGATTTTGTCTCACCTCTGCTCTTTAGCTGATGATGGTGGATGTTTTCCTGCTTTAATGACATAATAATAAATAATGCATGCAAAAAGAGCCAATGTACTGTAGTGACAGTGGCTTGAAGGTAGGAGAAGCCTGAGTTATATGGTACCAACTATCCTCTCATTCACAATCAGCTTTGGTGTGTTTTTTTTTTCCAGAGCTGTAATCTTGCTGTCTCTCACACATTAGTAATCTCTGGGTAGACGCAGTCCCCTCCCCAGTAATCTGAGGGTCCGACCAAACCCGAGTCATGTCCACACTTTCCATTTTTACATCGACTCTGGGCGAAGTCTGACTCGCTGCGAGTCTCTGGTCTGTGTGAAATTTTCATTGGACCCAAGACGACACAAGAAAGAGCCAAATATAATAAGCAACACCTGCCTCATCTTTAGTTAAGCACTCAAAACTTTAATGTGGTTTCATCATGTAAGAGATTAAGGCCTGTTGCTTTAAGAGTATTTTAGTATTTTAGCCAGGAGGCAGGAATTTGCCTGCCACGGGCCTTTTTATTCATATTTGAGCACTCTTTATATGCATCATTGCCTCAGGCAGACATTTAATAAATTTCACAATTAGAAGGAAGAAACATTCGACTCTTGTATTGCTGAAGTGAACCAAGCAACTTGTTCAAAGCTTGACAAGAGTCAAGTGGTGTAATGCAAGAATAAAACAAATGAGAGGCATCAGAGAGATGAGACTCTTCCTATGTATCAAACAGAAATGTCAATAACTAAAAACAGCTTGCTCAGAATCCTTAAATTGGACAAAAAGGAAATTTGTAGAACGACAAAATGATTAGATCACACCATCACGACTTAAAAGTCGAAGAACAAAACAGGTGCATTTACGCTTGAGTCAACGTGTTAACGGCAGTTGTAGGTTTTGATTTGTGGGTCAGTGTCATATTTCCTTTATATCATCATCATCATCATCATGTGATCAAGAAGTATCAGTATTATTGACTATTGACCATTTTGCTTACATTCTTTACTCTTTTCATGTACTTTGGCGAGCAGATGGTTTTGAGCTGGAAATTGTTTTTCTGAAAAAGAGATGTGACTCATCCTTTCACTTTCAATAATCTCCAATGGCATCGGAAACTCGAGGAAGAAAGAATGAAAGCAGCACATGCTGACCACAGTCCTTGTGGTCCCTTTGTAGTACATGCATAGCCGGCGTAGCCCCGATGCGTGGTTACATTTTTGAGGAGGTGCATGGCAGCTATGTGTGTGGGCTCTGTGCTGTAACCCCTTAATGTCAGGCTGCCACCATTAAAACACATGCTTGCACATGCATGACCTACAGCTCTCTTATTGCCTTCTTCAGCTGGCTGATTGTAAGCATTGCTGCTGTAGTTCTTATTATCGTTGCTCATACATAATCGCATTGGGTTTGTGTCTTTCTTGCGTGTAGGATATGTCCTGGAGAGTCTTGCACTGTCGTGTAGCCCACTCTCCTGCACTCTTTCGAACAACTCTGAGTTTAATAATAAAGATAACACCTGCTCTATTTCTCTGCCCTGCTATAATCAGTGCTACCTGAATCTGTACACTGCCTGCTGTCAGGGTTGTGGCTCCATTAATGTCTTCCTCCCTCTGTTGCGGTGACAGTGAAGTGGTTGCTAAGGTGCAGAAACTGCTTAGCAACTGTCTCCGACGGGGCCGCCGTGCTGACTAAACATTCTGATGTCACTTCCCTGACGATCGGCATAGCAACCAGATAGAACGGGTAATGGCCCCATGCCCGTGGGCCCGGTGTGCCGTCCATATGCCTGTGTCACGACGTTTTTAACAACACAGCTGTACTCAATCACGTGCTGTAAGTGCGACAAGTTACCAAAAAAAAATTTAAAAAAAAATAGTACAACTAAGTCAAATATAAACCAACGGGGCTAGAAAACCACTCAACCAAAATCCTTTCAAGAATATGTCAACACACACACACACACACACACACACACACACACACACACACACACACACACACAAGCCAATCTGTCCGTATATCTTTGGTCTATTTCTGTCGCCCGGCAGGTTATTTTAGGCTGCTGCAGTTGCTAAGCAACCAGACTGCAAACCAGGCGGGCAGAGGAGGATCCCGTCAGCGGCAGACAGCTTGTCCTCTTTCTTTCTTCCCCATCCCCTCGTCCTCCCTCCTCCCCGGCTTTATTTCTTACTTTGAATCCACCACTCTCCTAATCATTGGTCGATAAAGCCGTCAAAAGAACAAACACGAGGCTCTCTTATCTGAATCCAGCCTCCACGCAGGCCTGCTGCATTTAAACACATCCGGTATTACAGCAGACGAACATTTTTTTTACGCAATCGTGTCGCTGAAATAATCAATATTTGCACATTTACAACCATTTGCACTCTGACATTTACAAATTACAGAACAATCGACCAGTCCTAAGCACCGTTCACCTGCACTTACTTTGTTGGGCCGCCTTCAGTCAACAATATGGTGTCGTTTACATTTGTTTGGGTTTAATACATGGAATTAAATACACCATGAACACTGTTGCTCTTACAGATCCCCCAAAACTTGGGAACTAGAGCAAACAGGGTTTCATATTGGTTAAAACAACGTGCTTGTCTTATGGCCTGTCAACATATGCTTTTTATTTTTTATTTTATTTATTTATTTATTTATTTCTATAGACAGTTTAAAGACTCCACTAACACTTTTAGCACCAGGCCTTTATCCGATCAGACCGAGTAAAAGTAAGACCCGGACCAACGTGAGCCACAGGTCGGGAACTTCTCGCTTCTTCAAACATTTAAATGCAAGTGTGAAACATTATATATACTCATCTACAAACCACTGTGTCAACACTACTAATTGTGGCAGAGAGATCAGAAAGCCATGTTTTTCGTCTGCCTTGAAGTGTTGCCACTCAGCCGGTAGCGCTAGTTTCATTTACAGCCTTCTGTGGCCTTCAGGCTTTGGAGATGGGGATAAAACAGCTCTGTCTGGGAGATCAGGATGTTGTCTTCAAAACGTCTTTGTAGTTTGCAACGTATACTGTACACAGCGTAAATGCTGGCAATTGACAGCCGAGGCATCAGAGAGGAAAGATGACCTAAGTTGTCAGAGATGTTGGTTAGCCGTGCTTGGTGGAATCGGTTTTCAAGTTATTGAAGAATGATAGACATGTGTGGGCTATAATAAGGGTCAATAAAGTTTTGAGCTTCAACACTGACGCTACACAAGCGCACACACAGTCAAAAGCAAGTATTTTTGTCAACTCACCACGGATTGAACTTCTCCATACATTTTATTTAAATTTGAGGTTTACAAAGGGCGATAAACAACTACAGGCTCTGAAATGACTAAGACATTATTTCTACTGAGTGGGTGCCTCTCTTACCGTTATTTGAGCCCACAGAAATGTCTGCCTGTCTTCAAAATTTGAACAGTAGCTTCTGTCATGTGCAATGGATTATAACTGGAATCAGTCAAACCTCCTACACCTTTATTCTCCCACAGTGACTTGCCATATCTTCCCAAACGCTGTGACTCACTCTGATTTCTCTCCAGGCTTTTCTTGACTCTTTGACAAACACAGAGCGAGTCAAGTCTCAGGAAGTTAAAAAGCACAACAAACTCTATAAGGGAAACTTTGTACTTGTTGGCTCATTGCCACTGCGTGAATGTGGAAGCAAGTGAGCGAGACGGCTCTTTATATAGCAGCACTATAGAATGAACTTCAAACTTCTCACAGATTTACGAGTGCTGCCCTGGGCTCTGGGGGCGCAAATGAAAGGAGCCATTTTTCACCTCGCGTATGTCTGACTGTGTGGTAATGTGTGTTTGTGTGTGTGTGTGTGCTCATTTGTGTAAAAAAAAGACAGTTTGAGACTCAAAACCCTGCACTTGTCTCACCTGCATGTGGTCGGGCGAGTGTGTGGAATGCAAAAAGGCCTGTAGTGAATGTAAATAAATAACTGTAAGTTTAATTATTACAGACACACACACGGCCCGGCTTGCCAGATTTTCTGTGTGTGTTGGCTAAAAAAAGCTCTCAACTCCATGCTCAGAAGCCAAAGAAGTAGTGGTAATGATAGCTGTAGTAAAAGCGGTGGTGGTTGTAATAATATCTGAGGCTGCGAAAATAACAGCAGTAGTATTTGCATATGTATAATAATAGAAGTAGCAATAATAACAGTAATAGTAGCAGTAGTAGCAATAGTAATAGTAGTAGTAGTGGTGGTAAGAGTTGTAGGTGGAAAACGAGGCGAGTACATTTAAGTACTGCACTTAAAATACAATTTTGAAGTACTAGCACTTTACTGCATTTCCAGTTTATAGGTATTTCCATTTATACACTATTTACAGACGGAAATAATGAATGTTTTATATGAGAACATTTATCTGATGGCTCTACATTCTGTATAATACCTTAACGCTTAACTGTGGAGTCTCACTGGAATAACTAAACAGTGTTTAATTATTATCTCTTAATTATTATCAGTGACTCCATACATTTATCTTAAGTCTTATGTATTACTACAAAATGTTGATTGCAGGACTTAATTGAATATTTTTTCCATCGTGGTACTTGCTGGTTTCACTCAGTTTTTCCCACTGATGGTAATGTATGTATGTATTATTATCAGGGGCAAACTAAATGAAATAATTTAAGCTTTTAAACAAACAGTTTGAGATTAATAATCCCCATCTCACCACATCATTGGAGGTGTCGTTCTCTGGTGTCTGGGGCGGCTCGGTGGCAGCAGGACTGTTGGACGGCATGACGAGGAGCGGCTCGGTGAAACCAAGTGAACAAAGTTTTAAAAAAAAAAAAAAAAAAATGGAACAAATCAAAACATGGGAAAGGCCCTCAGAAGCACCAGGTGCAGCTTCATTCAATCTGTCTGTCGGTAGGTCGGACGATCACTCACGCACTCAGTCCTCCCCCTCTCCTGGGAGAGAAAAGAGAAAACACAAACACAGCGTGTGACATGAGTGGATATACAGTAAGAGGACATTTTTCAAGTTTAAGTAAGAAATCATTCACAGTATGTGGCTGACATCTTCCTATCCCTTTCTTTCTTCTCCTCATTCTATCCACCTTTTGCTCATGCGTTCACACACACACACTTATATATATACACACACATTCACACACACATACATATATATATACACATACACACAAAGCCCCAGAGTCAAGTCCAACAGTACAACAGGTGTGTTTGTCTCTATGAACTATAGTTGACGGATGGGCACATGCAGAGCAGAAAAATATTCCATCTCTGAGCAGTAACAGGTTACACACACACTTATGCACACACAGACATACACACACACACACACAGGTGTCCTCAAAGGAATCTGCTGGAATCAGGGTAGCTTTCAGCATGGCTGTCACACTGTGATTGATGTGCCCTGTGTGTGCCCATTTCATTAGACAAAATGGCTGCGTTCAGACGGCAGGTACAAAAATTTCAATCCTGACTGCAGCCACTTTTATTTGTGCTTCATCTGTTAGTGGCACCCCTCATTCAAAACAGTGTAAGGCTGAAAGTAACAATTAAACCATTATTAGCAGTATTTATTAATCAATTAATTTTGGTTTTTGGGCATTTTATCATTTTTTGACAACAGCAGAGAAAGAAAAGACACACTGAAAGAGACATCTCCATGGGTGTGTTTTAAGGCTGCCAGGACTAGATCTATTGCTTTTTTTTTTTGCTTTTTTTTTAATAATTATTAAATTTAAAAAGTGAAAAAAAAAGAGTTTGCAAAGTCTAAGGTAACATCTTAAAATAAAAAAAACAAAATGAGTGGCTGCTGTGAAGGAGGTGTTCGATGGAGAATCAGCCATGTGTGACCTTGTAAGTGCTCGGCCTCATCTCGGCTCTCTTTCGTCTCATCATCCTCATTAACATTTATTTGTCTATGGAAGTTAATTAATGACAAAAACTACTGAGTGAGAAGAAAGGAAATTTAAACTGTAATCCATCGTCACGAGAATGCAGGGGGTAGATTCAAAACCCTGATTTCATAAACATTTAGTTTGAAATCTGCTCTCACACAAATTTCTCCAGTTGTTTTGGCAGATTTTGGGCACTTGAGAATGTTAAAGGGCGTTTACCAGCAGTTACTGGCAAACAAACTTAAACAGAATGTGCTATTTAGGCTCATATCTGCTCACAGTTTAAGAAGCTCATTGATCACACTGGGAAAGCCTAACGCAGCGTGTCGTTTCCCTTCTCGGTCAAATCCAATACAATTTGCTCTGCTGTAAGTTTGACTTTTCACGCAGGAGGTACAAACTGCCAAAAGGATTTTATGATGGCGCGCAAAGGAAGCGCTGTCACTCAAATCAATAGGCACAACTCCTCTTAGGGACTTAAAACGCTGATTACACTCATGTTTCTGTCCCTGCTGGGGTGTACTCCATGACCTGACTAACGTTAGAGCTGCAATATTTAGTTGATTAACAAGTTAACTGATCAAAAGAAAATTAATCTGCAATTATTTTGACACCGGCTACTCTCTAACTGAGTCTGTCGGCAAAGTTAGTGGCCAAACAATGAGCTGAAACTCATTATTGTCAACTTGGGCGATAATTCTCCATAGGTCCATCACTGTCAGCGACCCCCTTTCACAGTCACATTATTTTCTGATTTTTCATTTGAAACATTCTTGTTGTAAAATATCAGTAACAGCAGCTTTTAAAAAAAAACTTACAGTGACCAGCAAGTAAAAATACACAATGAGGTGTTCTGATATACGAAAATAATGCGGCAATTCTTCAACATTACAAAGTGTATTCTCACGCGTATTTCTACGGCCATTTACGAAACACAAACAAAGGTCAACTGAGTTCAAATACTAATTCATTTTTCAAAGTGTTATCTGGTAATGCAGCAACAAGCAGAGGTAGTGTGGCTATGCAGGCCCAGACTGAGTAGCTTGGAGGCCCTCGGGCAAAATGTAGTGAGGGGGCTCTATAGACACCAGTTCCTCCCACTGTCTTTGCATGTGTCTTGTTACCTCTAAGTACCATCAGGTATAGAACACACTGTACCCAAAGGCAGCTTCATTATACTTTACTGAGGGAACCAGAAACTAACTCCTTACCCTGTTGAGGAGCACTGTCCTGCTAAAGCTTCGCTGTGTGTCGCTTAGTTTTCCACATTAAACTAAATGCATGGATTTGCACCATGTAAACATAATACCTGCAGTGGTGCATATTCCCAAACAAATTTACAGCCAATCACATTGTTCATTATTGATTCTAAGTTGAGTACACCTCATGCACAGGTTTAGATTGGTGGTTAAACTGTGACCTTTTATAAAGTTTTATTGGATTTTCTTGATGTTTCATCATTTTTTTCCAGATTATAAGGTTTTTTAGAGGTTTTTTTGTTTGTTTGTTTGTTTTTTGTAATTTTGGGCTAAATAAATAAAGCTGACTGGATTTTTTTTTTTCATGGCCAAAGCTGAGTTGCACACCAGTGTACACAATGCCCAACACATGATGGCATTTGCCAAAGTAGCCTCCATTTCACTTATTTACCTCTGCATGATCACGCCTGGTATAAAGTTTTTCAGTTCAGGAGTGATTTGTTCAGACTGGTGTCAGATACTGATCACAATCTGAACACAAAAGGAGCTTAAACATAATTCTTGCAAGTTCCTAAGAGAAAACTGGATCTCAGCAGTGATTTTGATTTGAGCACAGTGTGACTGCAGCCAATGTGTCTGGCTTTGCTCAAGATGCATTGTACAGTATGTCACTCCTCACGCTGTGGCCTTACATCACCTACTGTAAAGACAACAGGCAGCCGGCCAGGGTTACCAGCGGAAAGACAGGGGTGGAAACTTTGCAGGAATGGGTGTACAGTATCCACCCCACCACCCCCGGGGGCTCCCTGCACGAGCTCCAGGCTCCAGGCCAACCAGCTCCTTCCAAGTTCTGCGTATTTAGGTCACACACAAACACACACACACCTCACACTCCTATAGCACATACATATACACTGATTTAAATTGTTCCAGTCTTCATGCCAGCAGTCGTTTAAATTAGACCATAGTCAAAGGCCCAAGCAGAAGCCTGTACTGGTGGGAGGAGAAATGGTTGCGCAGAGAAAAAGCTTCAGAGGTGTGTCAAGGTAGTGAGAGTCACATAGTGACAAGACAGGGAAGTAGGTGATTTGTCTTCACAATAAAAGCATAAAATATATCATTTTCTTTACTGTCTTATGCATTTAATTCAAATAGCTCTTCACCTTTTTTCCTTTCCTCTTAACACGTGTTTTGTGCTGCAGTAACATATGGATGTCCTCATCTGGGGATCAGTAAAGTCAGGATATTTTTGTTTAGAGCACTTAATTTGACCTAAACGATAACGACTATTGTGGCATCATGACAAAAAAAACAGGTGTTTTGTACCTGAGTAAGAAGCACCCCTCTGCGAATCTTGTACACAAATTTGTCATATGACTTATTCAGCTATAGTTTCTGAAATGTTAATGTCCCCAGGCTTGTTTCAGAACCGGCTTCATGCTGCTGGGGATGAAATTACATTGGGGAGACACTAAATACCTTATTTATAGTTATTGTTGGCTTAATGATATTTAAATATAGATATTCTGAGACAAAAAATAATGGGATCAATGTAAAAATACTCACCATGTGTTAGTTTTGTTGACTGTAAATCTTTAACTCTACTCAGGTTACTAAAACCTCCAAAATCCCAGAAAAAATAAAGAGGACATAACCTCAATGACCCCGATGCTACTCAATGGCCCTGTCAAGGTAATGGCACTTCCAACATCCTGATTTAAATGAAATCAAAAGCTAGTGATCACAACATATTGGAGCTGAAACAATCGATTGATATACTGGTTAGTTAACTCATAGAAAATGAATATGCAACTATTTAAAAATCAATTCACTGTTTTTTAAGCAAAAGTGCCATAAATTCAGTGGTTCCAGCTTCTACAATGTGAATACTTCCTGTTTCTTTTTAATCTTCTGTGACAACAAACTGAACGCCTGGGGGGTTTTGGACTTCTGATCAAGTAAAACAAGCAAACTGAACGTGTCACCTTGGACTCTGGGGCCTGTCTGGATTAACCTCCAAGAAGCCAAGAACAAGTTTATGCTGCAGGGCACTGACTGACCCCCACAATACATGGCATTTTCAGGCACCCAGACACCAACCAGTACTCTACAGATGAAATGATTAGTTGATTGACAGAAGATTAATTGGCAAAATAATCATAATCATTTAAATCATTTTTAAGCAAAAGTGCCAAATACCCACTTTTCAAATGTGAATATTTGCGTTTACTCACTGTATTTCTATGAAACCAAACTCAACATTTTCAGCTTTTTAAGTTTGTAAGTGGCAAAAAAAAAAAAAACTATTTGTATAAACTAACTTTGGCTTCAGGAATAACAATGGGCATTTTCACATACCTTTTTACATTTTATACTGATCAATCCATTGATTATTAAAGAATGTAACTGTCAGACAAACTCATCGTTAAACTAGTTGTTGGCTGCAGCCTTTCAGTTGGCCTATGATGGAGTAATGATACATTCCCATATGTTTTCTGTGTTTGACACTTGACACATGAAAAATAAAGCAGTTTGATAAAACACAACAACCAGTAAAAACTAAAACCATAAAGGTCTTAAAACTAGATTTTCATTCAATCTCATTCATGACTGAAATTATGTAGAGTCACATAATGTGGAGTAAACCTGGGGCTTTTGGGGCTTCTGAGGGTCTGGGGCCCCTGGGCACTACCCTGTTTTGCCAGCTTGGTAATCCAGTCTTGCTCTAGGGAACAGTGATGGCTATTCTTCAACATTTTTCAGACCAAATTAAGAAAATAGTTTGCAGATTTATCAGTTATAAAAAAATAATAGCTCCCAGAATAGAACCATAATGAGCCAAAAGGACAATTCAAATCTTCCAAAACAGTGCATGAATTCAAATTTAGAGATTCCAGAAGACAACCTGTAAGATATTTATTGATCAATTCAACAAAAAAATAAGTGATCACATTGAGAGAAATCATTTTATAAAAGAGGTATTATTATAATATTCTATTATAACGTTCGTCGATGAGGCTTTTATTTTTAAAGAGTAGGCCGGAAGACTCGTGGTTACTGCTGCTGCTTTGACAGAGCCCAGCTTTATGACAATTAATATTGGGAGCGACCTCACGCGGCCTTTACCGGACGGCCTCTCATAAACGGCGTATAATCCCGGCGGGGGTGTGTTTGGGGCGGGCAGCCGGTGAGAGACACGTGTCCGAGTGTGTAGCGACGATAAGCTTTACTGGGTCAGGTAAAAAACACACACGGGGGCGCGTTTCAGACCGAATGCACCCGTTAACCCCGGTCGGCGCGCGCCCGCTCGCTCGCTCTCCGCGGAGCCGACGGTTCCGCGCGCTGATGTGTCTGTCTGCATCTGGTGGTTGAAGAGGACGGTGCGCTCCGGTTTAACATTACCTGCTGGTGCCGGGGGGAGCCTGGGGAGGGGGTGTGCGCTCCACCGGACAACGTTTAACACGCATTCGTTGAATAACGGTTGTCCGGTCGCCGTGAATTTCCTCTAGCCGTTCAAAAGAAGTCCCCAAGTTCACTCGCCCCGTGTACGAACCGCTCCGTCTTCACGCGCACATCATCTGCTAAAACAGAACCAACGGTTTGGCTCCGGAGCGCGCGAGCGATGACTTTAGGAGATGACTGTAGCTAACTTAACGGCTGTAACGGGTGCCGGCGTGCGTTCACGAGCCAAAAGGTAATGTTTATATTTACCGTGTCGTCCGTCCCTCAGGCACCCGGACCCTGACGGTCGTCGCTCTCTCTCCTCTCGTTCACTCTCGATCTCTCTCTCTCTCTCTCACTCTCTCGCTCACCCTCCTCGCGCTCTACCGGGTCTTCTCTCTCCGCTGCTGGCTCGCGCTCCCCCGCCTGCCTCCCTCTCTCTCTCTCTCTCTCTCTCTTGCTCTCCCTCTCCCTCTCTCTCTCTCACCAACCGGCCTGCTCACTCTCTCACGAGCCGCAGAGGCTCTGCCGCACCGGAGGGAAAGTGTCCGCGCGGTCCTAAAGTCTACAGCTACGAGCTCGCACACGTACACACATACACACGCGCGCAGGCACAAGCACACTCGAACATAAAAGACAGGTGTAGAGGTAGAAGACACGGGGGGATTACCAAGCGCGCCAACCGGGCGCAGAACCAGGGGCCCGAGGGGTCGGAGGGGCCCTGGATCAGAGCCTCTTTACGGAAGCGCCTGTTAATATTTCCGGTTTGAAAGCCACAGACACCCGTTAAAAGTGACAAAACGTCCACAAAAACACAGAAAAATAACTACTAAGAGACACTACAACTACAAAGAGAAAAAAAAATGACCATTAACAACCACAAAACAGCCACAAAGGGCACACAAACGACTACAAACAGGTGAAAAATGACTACTAAGAGACACAAAATGGCTACAAAGAAAGGAAAAACGACTACTAAGACAAAAAAAATCCATAAAGAGATGACTATTTAACATAAAGAGACACAAAACAGCCAACAGAAATATTCCCAAAAATAATGAAGGAACACTGATTCATGTGAGGACAGGAGACAAAAACACTTCATTATAGTGGCTATGTGAATATAAACATGACCATCTCTTGTGGACACTGGTTGTGCATTTGTGCATCAGGAGCACCTGCTTTGTGTTGAATTGATTTAAGACCCAATCTTAAATCATGCTGACTGATATGTTTTAGGTCACTTCAAAGCAGACAACATGTCCGCAGAGGAGAACTGACATGTTTGGTTCTCATTCACGTTCAGAAATAACATCCCGATATCTCATGGGGCTCAGAACTTAGTTATTTGGAGTTTAATCAAACTACCACACAGTAAACTTGGAGGCATGTAATATTGCGGTGTAGGTGGGTCCCAGCTGCTCATTTCCCCAAATAAATGTTTCAGGGGTCAGGGTGACGTCTAAGCTTAAAACACACCTTTAAATGCTACACAAATATAGGCAATATCCATTTTAGCATTAGAAATACTTCAGTTAGGACAAGAAACAAACTTTGAACCCACTTTTCTGTTTTACTAGTTGCACACAGTTAAGTGTGTACAACTAGTAAAACTTGAGATCACTGTTTCCAACTTTTTTGAGCTGTGACCCTTTAAACTGAACCAATATCTACTCAAGTCGTCTTGTCACAACTTCCAAATATTCTATATCCGTCCAACGTTTCCGTCTTAGATCTTTATTTTATTTGAGTAGTTTTTAGAGGCCTGTAAAGGTATACCTTTCCAGGTTTAATAGTAATGAAAGCCATGATTTGGGAAGACAAAGTGTATATATTTTTTAAATTTCTTGTCTTTTTAATAATCTCATGATTCCTGAGATTAATCCCGGGGGTTTAGTGAACATCTGTGTTTAAGGGGTGTGAATCTGGACTAAAATGTGTCCCCACCTACACTTGACTTGCTACTTGTTTGGCAGGTTAGTTTCTTCTGGTCTAGCTCTTTTCTCCCCAGGTTCTTCAAGTTGCAAGTTGAGACCCGCACTCCAACGGCTATGGACAAGGTATTCTAAGAGACATGGGAAAGAAGAGCAGTAAATGTAGTGTGAATGGACGAGACAGACTGAGGTCAAGTGGTTATGTAAAATAAAATCTCCACAAATTAAAGTCTCTGTAAATAGTGTACTATTTTATCCAACAGTCAAAATCCATGGGCTCTGCAGTTTTTCATTAATAGATGAATAATTACAAATATATTACAAATAACTGACAGCCTAGCTATGAAGTCACTGTTGCTGCAGTTAAAACAAATACTTATTTTCATTATCAACTTATTAATCAAGTCCATAAAATATCATAAAATAATGAAAAGAGGTGCCAAGGTGATGTCTTGAAATTGCCTTTGTTCAAAAATATCCAGCTTACAATGATATAATGCAGAAAAAACAGCAAATCCTCACATTTACTAAGTTTGAACAAGCAAATATTTGGAATTTTTCCTTGATAAATGTGTTAAAAGAAAAAAATATTACTTCAGCTGTGAGATCAAATAGACTTTTACTGCATTTTGATGTTATTGTTATCAAGCATTTGCCTCTAGCGGAGAAGGTTAAACTCAGTTTGACCTCTGAGAAAAACAAATGCACTGATCTTTATTGCACAGGGTCATAACTGCACTGTGTGTGTGTGTGTGTGTGTGTGGGGGGGGGGGGGTTATTTATAGCAGTCAGTGAGGTCACCGACACACAGACAACCTCAATGAGCTTTATTCAGTCTATAGCTATACACCCCCACCTTGAATACACACTCACACACAAATGCACATATACAACACACACAGAGTCGCGACCTCTGTAGGAAGCTCATGGGAAAAGTGAGAACTGCTCATTCATACTAACGAGGACGCTAAATCAGGGAGAAGGGTAAAAAGTCTTAACACGAAGGGGGGGGGGGGAAATTGGTGTATTTTTAGTGAATGTCCATACTGGGTGAGAGTATGGGGGGGTATTTATAGAAACTGGGTTAAGACCAAAAAAAACTGACTCACAGGAAAATGGAAAAAAAAAAAAACTAAACAAAAAGTCTCTCCCCAGATTACTGTGATCATTTTGGATGAATGTGGTTTTTTATGTCAGACTGCTGTCCTTATTCTACTACCCCTGAATTCCTAAGATTCCTAAAATGGTGGAATTTTGTAGGCTAGTAGGTTAGTGGCCTAAAATAGGTGCCATTTTGTTAACATGAGGCTCTTTTTCTCTACTACCCCAAAACTATATCGTGCAAATTCTTTGTACGTGGTGGAAGAAGAATTCAGATGCGTTAGTAAATAGAAATAACCGTAACCACAGTGTATAAACACTCAAGTAAAAGTCCTGCATTCAACATTTTACTTAAAAGAAAACACAATCAGAAAAGTGTCCTCAGAGTTTGAAAAGACAAGTACTCGTTGTGCAGTCAATCAATATATTTATCCTACCACTCTCTATTTAGCATTTATAAGCAGCATATGAACCTTCAATAAAGGTTTAAACACACAATAACGTAGTTATACACAGATATGTGTTTATTAATGTATTTTTCAATAACTCGAGCTCCTCCTGTGGGCACCTCTTAGTGGACGCTGGTGTGTCAACAGATACGGTACATTAGTTTAAACACTTTAAAATGGCCATGTATTAGTATAAAACTACATTATAGAGTGTCGTAAACCTATTATTATTGAACGCAACAGATCAACCGATGTGTCTGCTCACAGTGCAGCCAAACAAACTCTAAGTTGCAAGTTTGCATAGGTAGACAATTTGAATCCAGGATGTCAGCCATAATTGGTTTTAAAAACTGGATTCAATTTCACAAAACTCTTGAGGATTACGACTTTGAGTGAATGAACTTCATTTCACCACTGGTTAAGTCATGGTCTTGTTGCCATGTACTGCTCATCTCATGTTTCTTCCGCCGCGAGTTTATTTTTGCAGAGTTCCCAGTTGTGTCAAAGTTGTTTCAACATCATGGGATTTAAAAAAGCTGCACCCCGGACGAGGGAATTTTACAAATGGCTCAGTTTCCATGAATACAGCAGAGTGTTGTTTCCTACTTGTTTAACAGATATGTCACATTATAGATTTTAGTTTTGCCAAAAAACAGATGTTGAGCTCATGGAAAACCTCCGACATAGAAGCGGAAAGTCATGGAAATGTTATTGAATTATACATGACATACCCTTGTTTTTATGTTGCCTGAATCTCAGGACGTGGTCTTTTCAGCCCCTGAGGATCAGGACCATCAGTGACAGAGACGGCAGACACTCAGCAGTTTGACGTTAAATATTATTTATTGCAGATGATCCACACTTTTCACTCACACCGTCAGCTCCAGCACGTTCAGAGCTGAATGTGTTTACAGTTTCATGTCAGGACGCGTCTGGCCCGTCAGTCTCGATATCTCTCACTCTCTCTCTCTTTCACACATACACGCTGAAACACGAGCTCATTCATTTATCAGATCATCCGTACAGTCAGTCAATCACCCAGCGGACTGAAAATGTGATAATTCCAGCCACGAGCAGTCAGTCCAAAAATTGGAGGGCTGGTGAAAGGGGGGGGGGGGTAAAAACAAACCAACTCTCCAACTGAAAACTCATCCAGAACAGTACATTACAGCAAAGTACAGCTTCCTTTAAGCACAAACCAAAACCCGGAAAGCTAAAAAAGTGTTGAAAAATCTCACAGCCGTTGGAAAAAGTAAAACCAACCCGACCTGACACGAGCTCAGTGAGTCACTTTGGGTCACGTTAGATTTGCATAAAGATCTCGGTCTGAAGATTTTAACGGTGCTGGGTGTAATTTCGACATCCACAGAAAACTTCAACTTTCACAATCAAATGGATTTTACAGGAAGCTTAAAAGGCAGCACAGAGAAGCAAAGTGTGAGAAGATTGTTTTGGGAAGCAAGTGTTTTGGTTTTTTTTTTTAGTTTTTTTGCATGCATAGGTGATGTTGGAGCACTTTGAAGGCTTCAATGGACAGAAAACTGCTGGTTGAATTGTCGGTTCGAAATAAGAGCAACTGTGATGGAAAAAAAAAAGACTACAATCCCATGGAGCATTGCTTAAAGAAACGTCCAGTCACAGAGCTTAAAATTCAGTTTCTAATATCATGACTGAGACTCATGGGTATGGAGTTTTTTTCCCCGAGTCCTTATTTTGTATTATTCTTCTTTAGCGACTGAAAATGTGATTTTTCAGAAACAATATTAAAATATGTACACGATTAAATTATCCAGGAGACTCCACATGTAGCTCACACAAATCAAAGGATCAGTTCACACAAATTACACAACACACATTCAGAACAGTTTTCTTAGGAACGGTTTGTTCAATAAAAACTTGTTCCAGGGGAAACTGTTCTGTGTGCTTTGTGGATTATCCACAGTAACATGGACATTGTTTCTGTGAAGAAATGTTGCTGCTCAGTTTGTTTTTTCAGGCCAGAAACAAGACGCTTTTGATCTCCACTGTATTACACCGGTTCCCAACTGGATGCAATTCTCCATGTGTCAGGGAACAGTCATACCGCTCGACCTGGACCTATTTCTGCTCCATGTTTTAGATTTAAATCTGTAAAATCTAAGCCTGACTAGTAGCTAGATGCTAGCTAGGTTATAAGATAATTCTGTTACTCTGACGCTCATCAGCTGTAGGTGTTACAAACATCTGTAACCTCTTACAAATAAACCCTAGACTATCAGGATGGTTTGATAACAGTAGCACAGCGGTTCCTAATCTGTATAACACTTCAAAACAAAGCAAATGTGTCCCTGATTCACAGGTTAGGGCCTTAAACGGAACTGATGCAAAGACATAAATGAATGAAGATGTGAATGTAAACGAATGTGGACCTGACTGTGTCGATAAATCAGAAAAAAATAGACTTTCCTCATGATTTATCCCGGTACACCCTGTTTGGAAAACACTAAACCAGACATAATTGCCAAAAGAAAAAGAAAAGAAAGAAAGAGGAAAAAAGAAGTGTAATCTTGTGTGAACTGACCCTTTAAAAGGGGGATAAAATTTACCCACTCCACCCACTTTGCTACTCTATTGCTACACCGACCATGTTGAAGCAAATGGTTTTATATTCACACTCACACACACACACACACACACACACACACACACACACACACACACACACACACACACACACACACAC
>JBBMJY010000011.1:3820590-3841599 GCA_037833715.1 Toxotes lorentzi
ACACACACACACACACACACACACACACACACACACACACACACACACACACACACACACACACACACACTCAAGCTTACCCTCCATTACTGTCACATTACAGAGTGTCAGGAGGCAGGAAACAGAACAACCCAAGCACAAAGACTCACTGAGGGTAGAAGCTGCAGTAGGACTAAAGCAACAGAGTCAAAAGGATACAGAAAATCAGAGAGGGCAGCGAGGAAGAGACAAGAGATCTTCACCTCGAAGATCATCAGTCTTCGGAGACAGTTTCATACAGGAAAATTTATGCTTAGCGACATACACAGGACTCATCTTCAGCCCAGGCTATTTTGGCTAATGCATGAAATAATGCGAATGAAATAAAACTGTAAACCTGGAAAAACTTCTCTCACCCTCCTTCACTTATACAGACAGGTGTCAAGTCGCCTGCTTAGCAAAATAAAAGACAGATGTTACTCAAGTAGTTTTTTTAAGCACGCCGGGACCTTCCTTAAAAGACACTCACGATATCGAACTGCAGACGCCTAGCTGAGAGCTCTGCCACAGGAAAACGAAAGCGTAAAGCGATTAGATGTAATCACAGATCGCTGGAGCTTAAAGGACAAGGGAACATTAGGTTAGAAATCCTTGACATCTCCCTGAGTGAGTGTTCGTGTTTGGGGCAGACCATAAAACCTCCAAAACCTTGAGATCTTGAAAATGTAATCAGGAATGATACGTATAAAACTGTCAACTCCTTCCACCACACGCTTAGTGCTGCTAAAATGCTCTACACCAGTGAGGCTTTCAAAGTATTTGAGGGATACAAACTAGATCCAGACAACATCCAAATGATAAAGTCTCACTATTTACAACGAGTTGACAGCAGAAACTAGATTTAAGAGTCAGCATATGTGACTAACATCATAGCAGAGCAACAAACTTACAGGGGTGTTTACAATCCTTGTTTCCAAACAGTTTGTGATCTGGATGGGACTTAAAACCAAAAGCACAACTCTTCTCTTTCCTGCTCGGCTTTCCCTCAGATGGTACGATAAACGAGTAAATAAACAACTAAAACAAGAGTCTGAGTCACACAGTGAATCCAGATTTGACTCATTACGATCCCATGGTAGAGCTGCAAAGGGAGAAACTGACAGAAAGTTCCAGCAATAACTCCAGATAGCACTACTGCTCATAATAACTGTAATTCACACATTAGATGAGTTGGTCAGGGAGCTGAGAGTCGGACCAAATGTCCAGACTTCACCGTACTCGCAGACCCTTCGGGTTCATTCCCAGAAAGTCTACAAGCGCTGAGTGCTGTTCAGATTCATCAAGACCACAAGTGGGGCGCAAGCAGACTTTCAATGGACTTTCAGAGTCCAACTGGGCTGCAGACTTACACGTGATGGATGTATGAAGTATGATCTTTATGTTTGAAGACATTCGCTTTTCATTCTTGTCATTAGAAGTGTTTAAGTTTATTGATGTACTAAGGCTTGACGCTGCACATACAGAATATGAATTGTGTAGTTACCTTGAATTACAAGTAATAGCTAATGTGTCTCTGCATATAATTTATCCCCAAGTCAGATAATATTAAAGCTCTCAGAAAAATGTAAGTTTCTGAGGCCAAAACTTCACATCTCCGTATATATTAAATATTACAATCAGCTAATTCACTAAAAATCACACGGTGCATATTGTGAGTCGAAAAACTTAAAGCCACTAGGTGTACAATTGCAAAATTTGCAAGTCTGGCGCCCCCATGTGGTAGTATCCATAAAAACAAAATACAGTGACACCATAATTGTCTCATTCTGTTTTCACAAAAACATAAATAATAATAATATAAAAAAATAATAATTTGAAAGATTCTAGGATTACATGGAAAAAAAAAATATATATATATATAGTGGAATTAACAATTCCTTTATGCAGCACTTTAAACCACCAGTATCCCTACATCATTATTATAGTAGTAGCTCAAACACACTATTGGTTACCATGAACAAACGAGACCACGGTGGATAACCTGCTAGTAACCGTTCTATATCAAGACCGTCACTTCCAGCTCCTCTTCCCCTTCCTTGGAGTTTTGTTTTTACCAAAAACCATAAACACGTTGAAGGTGATTTTTACATTAGCTTCTCACAAAATCCACCATCTGTCCCTGCCATCTGCCATAAAGCACTCTCCCTCTGTGCTACAAAGCAAATCAGCAGATTTCCCGCCATATCTGACGCTGTGGTACACAACGCAGCGAACGCGGCGCAGGGGCTGAAAAGCTTTGACCCCTCTGAAAATGACGTTTGGGCATCGCTTCTGTCGGTAATGATGCCCTCGTGTCAGACTCACAAGTTTAAACAAATAATGTGCAAAATTAAAACGTTATTGTGCGAATGTGCACGGCCAAGTTTCATCGTAGCACCTGGTCCTCGGTGGAGTCCGTGTTTACCTGAGCAGGCGAAGCTCAGCCAGCAGAGCTGGGTTGGTGCTGCCCTTCTCCGGGCTGGGCTGGCAGGCTGCGTCATGCTCTGTACGGAGACGTTTGATCTCTGCCAAGATCTCTCTGGGAAATGAAAAACATGAACACTGTTCAGCTAAGGCTGGGAGAGCGTTACATGACTGAACAGACTGTGAGAAGACAGGGAGCACAGGCACACACTTCTTCAGGCTTTTGCAGATTTCTCTTAGGATCGTAATAGTTGGATTTAGACAATATAAACCTGACAAGCCGCTGCATTTACAAAACACAAACCAAAACATCCGGTCTGAATAGACCCAATCTGAAAACATCCAGTGCACAGAAAAGTGCAGAAATACACACAGGGCTCTTTTATTGTGAAGGGACAATCTTTCATGGAAAAGAAAGTCTGTCTTATTATCAGCTTGTCAATGATCTGTAAAGAACCTTGAATTGCATTAGCCTGTATGAATGGGGTTCAACAAATAAGAGTCTGATTGATTGACTGATTGATTGATTAGCTGCGGCTCTGGTGTAACACGTGTAAAATGTAGGCAGCATTAAAATGTTTCCTTCAAATATTTTACCATTCATAATCGTATCAATAACACGGTTTTATAAACATCAGTTAAAATTAAAGAAGTCGTCTTCGGTTCACAGGTTTCTACCTGTTCTTGCACTCCAGCTGAGCAATTAGCTCCCTCTTCTTTTTGTTCACATCAAAGTTGATGCTCCGGTTAGGTATCACCTGAAACACACACACACACACACACACACACACACACACACACACACACACACAACTAAGTCACTGGTGCTCAAAGATTTTAATTTAGAGACCACCCTCCATCACTTTATGTGTCAGAGACCTGTGCACACGTTCATTTGCAGTTAACTGTGTTGGGGGAAAAAAAACAGGTGTCATGGACTCACTCCTGTGCTGTCGGTCTCTGCCAGTCGGGAGGTGTAGCGGGCGATCAGTCTGTGCTCCTCGTCTTGCCGACTGGGACTGTCCACACTACGGGCACACAGAGAGAGCAGGAAAATCAACTGACCGTCAGCAACACAGACCAATGATCACTTAAATGGCCAAAAGTCAATGTGGAATACTAATTTTTTTTTTTTTTTTTTTAATGGCAAATAGGACGGAAATTTCATATTTTAAATATTCTCAAAAGCTTGTCCCTGATCTCATTTGTACGTCATCTTGGACCAAAGCATCTGCCAAATGTAAAAAAGGTCCTTTAAAGAAGATTTAGTGAGTCAGTTACGCTCTATTTATTCAAGACATCTCGCTGAGATCAAGATTTCTCTCTCAAAGAGTCTCTTCAGAGGCCTGAGAACAAATTACATCTGCACACGAAGTCACAAGACAGTTCGTTCACTGAAAACAAGCATCCCACACACACACGCACACACAGTCACACCCCTGAAAACACTCACAAATATTATTAGAAATATAAGTTAATGAAGCTTTAAAGTCTCTCCGAGGGATGAGTGCCTCTAACTTCGAGCTGTGTCATGATTCATTCCATCAGTGAGGTGTTAATGGAAACCAGTCTTCCCCAGTTCAGAGGGACTTTTGACGCCTCCTGAGAAACAAGCTCTGTTTCGTTATTAGTATCCCATTTGGATCTTTAATTTTAAGATAAAATAAAGACAAAAAAGAGATTATCTTCGGGTTAAAATGTATGAGCAAAGGCTGATCAGAAAAAAGAAAACACACCCCTGAGGGTTTAAAAATATAAGAGAAATTTAAAAAAGAGGAGGTCGTGATACATGTACAATATATTTTTACTCTTTCTTTTATTTTGAAACTGCTGATTGATGATTTTGCCGGAGTTGTCATGTGTCCCCTGTGAGCCACTGTAGGTGCCTAGTGGAAGTCCATGCTGTTACTGGGCAACTGTTTCCAGCACATTCTGGTTTCTGATGAAAAAAAAACAATCAAGTACACAGCCTGCAGCAGAGGAAAATGTCACGACTACGAGAGGGCCGACCCCACACAAACCACTGTCGACCAAAAAAAATAAAATAAAACACAACAACCGGCCAACAATCAGTGTCACGGGAGTGTGATGAGGATTGTTTCGAGGAGAAAATACACCTTATTTTGTAGGGAAGCCACCAGTTCATAGCACTAATGAAAAAAAAATTATTTGTAAATATGCAATTTGAATCTATATATAAAGCAGCATCCACTTTATAATCCACAGATACGAGCTTGAGTTCATGTGACAGGGCAGTGGGGGTACATCAGGCAGTAAAAGGCTGGGAATCAGTGCCCCAGCTGACGCTGAACATGCAGCTAATTGACAGTTTTCTAATCAATGAACGATTTAGGGAATGGAACTTTTTCATAGTTTCGGGAGTAGCGAACTGGCACCTGACGAGCAGAAACAGGGCTGGCAAATTTCTGTCAACTGACTAAGTTAAGCCAAGTGAAAGCTGGGCACAGCGACGACGTTAAAGTGGAATTTTGGATGTACTGTAACTTTTACACATGACTGGCTATTGAGGGTAAACGTTGCCTAGAACCGCAGCGTTTAACCCCTGGACAAACGAGGAGAGAGCAGACGCCACAACCTGCAAACCAACAGCTTTCAGAGCTCTGTTCACCATTTTACTGTTTTAGATTTTAGTTTTCACTTGCTCTTTGCTCGTCAGTAAAACGAAGATTTAATTTAACTTGCACTGACTCAGTTGAGGCCCGACTGCGTTGCACCTTGCTCTCCTCCCTCACACCCTCCCTGATTCCCTTACGTAACCACCCCCCACTGTGTCCCGGCTCCTCTCTCACCGTGGGCTGCTCTGGAGGCGATTCACATACGCAGCGATCAGAGCGTGCTCCTCGTTCATACGCTGAGCCGCTGCCACACTGCACGACAGAGAAACAGGCAGGAAATAAACGCTGAGCATAATGGACAGTGATTATGATCCCACGTCAGCCATTTTCAGGAAGCACAGTCACCATTTTCTTACACAAGTTTCAGACAAATTAAAAAGCTGAAACTCGGGAATGTTTGGCAAATTTTGCTGGAAAAAAATGCAGATTAACTTTCTGCTGTTTCTGTTGGTCTGAAACAAAAGCACTGGGGGATTTTTTTACTAAAATCACAAACAAAACACATTTCATAACGAACGTTACGGCCTAGGGAAAACATATTTCGGACTTTCATGAATGACATTTAAGGCCTTTTAATACAAGAGGAAAGTGAAATCAGTGCTTTTTAAGACCTGCACATACCACACACTAGTTGAGGCATTAGACACCCACCCTGTTTATGATGACTCAAAAGATCATCACCCATGGCCTCGAGCAGAGAACTGCAAAACTTCTACTCAGACAGAAAAAAAACACTAAACTGGTATTTTTTTGACTATTCTTCGTGTCAGTCGTTACCTCTTGGAGGACTCAGGCGCTGGTGAGGACAGCAACATGGCCTCACTGGTGTTCCCAACAGGTCGAGTGGGGCTGCACAAACACAAACACACAATGCATCAGACACATTTTATCAACAGCACAAACATAGTGTCAGCATAACAACAGTAAGTCACTGAAACCCAAAGACTTTCCTATCAACAAAACACACATTCTTACACTCACATACCCACACACACATGCTCATGTGCTTTTGAGTGCATTCATGCAATAGTGAATTGTACTGGTCTGAGCAAACACAGAGAGGCCAAAGATCATCAGAGGGAAAGAAAGAAAAGAAAGAGAGTGAACACAAATCCAGAGGGAACTGAAAAAAACAAAAGAGAAATTCAGAAAGAATAAAGTTTGAAAGAAGAATTAATCTGAAGCAGCTCTGTTAGCATACTCACAGTCACTGTGTGCTGGCCTAAGTCTAGTCAGTGCTTGCAGGTCTGTAATGATTCAGCGTGCCAATGTTTGGAAAATCAAACAGTGTGGGTCCACCACAAGGGCGGAGCCACCGAAGCGGCTGGCTGAAGAGGTGGGACTTTTACTTTATTCATGTTATCTGAACTTTCTGTGTACATGGAACGGTGCTGGTGAGAGCCATAAAGTCAGCCAAGAGTCTGCAATGCTTTGTGTTTTCACTCGTTTTTTTTTTTTTTTGTGTGTTACTACTGCAAAGGCCTTCAACCATGTCAGTGGCTAACTGAACACTCACTCTGTGCTGTACCGCTTCTATGTAGTGTGTATACTTCCAACACGAAGAAGGATGGAAAAGGCCATCGATTATTTATCAAGTGCATGAACTTCCTGACATTTACATCACGCGTCAGTGTGTTGGTGCGGTGAGGTCTTACACTATGTTGGCCAGGTTCAGCGTCCTCTCAGGCTCCTCTGGATAAACTGGGTGGGGGGGCTCTCTGGATGACACGCAGCCCAGAGTCCTGCTCAGGGCTCGGCCAAGCTTCGTCGCCGGCGACTTCTACACACACAAACACACAAAGACACGCACACATCAGGTCAACGTTCACGGACCGTGTGACATTTACAGCAGCAATGTTAGCTGCGTTTAAGATCAGACTTACAACTGAATCCTTGCTGTACATTGTAGTGTCTGGATAAATTAATATTTTTTCATCAGGTTATCCAGTCTAAACTATTTAAGACCAAAAGATTTAAAATTTACAGTGAGCTCTGGCATCAGTTTCACCTCAGTGAGGCAGAGGAAAACGGGGGTTTCTTTGGCGTAACATTAAAAAATTAGTGCTGGTAAACTGAGAATAAACTTTAGCCCAGAAGAGAATCCTGTTGGAAATGATATGCAAAGTCTTCAGAGGATTACTAGGAAGAGTTGCCTGTGATGATGAGATTTTGCTGGACAAGCTGGAGCTGCACTAGTGAGGAGATTTGTTCCTGAAACTGAAACATTAATAAGACAAATTATTCCAAGCCTCAGTGATGAATAATTCAACTACTGTGTTCCCATCTATTAATACATAATTTCTACATTGAAAACATTTTCCCCCTCAGGCTGCAGCAGGTTTTTTTTTTTTTTTTAATGACATATCATGGTTGTTTTATGGCGCTGTGTCATTTCCATTCAGGTTTTTGGATTCAATACATCACAACAACCAGTGGAGGAATGCACCCAAGAACATTTACTCAAGTACTGTACTTAAGTTATTATTAGTTACTTTACAGATTCAGACTCTTCCGTACAAAACATACATACAAACTGCCCAATAAAAGATTAATCAACCAGTCGATAAACAGGAAATTACCTGGCTGCTTTTCTGAGGATTGTTATAAATCATTTTTCATGCGAAATGATTTATAACAATATAACAATTAATTTATTTTTCATCATTTCGAGGTTTGGACTATTGGTTGGGCTCACACACACACACACACACACACACACACACACACACACACACACACACACACACGAGTAGTGCCCCCTGGTGTGACCAATGAGTAATGACATGGTGACTCACCCAGGACGAGTGCTCCTTCATCTGATGCTGGCTGCTGTGTGAGCCGCTGGTGTTGCCACGCCAGAAGCAGTCCTGACACAGCTGGTAACCACGGCAACGGAGGCAGCGATAGCGGAAGCCCGTCATGCCGTTGCCACGACAGTAGGAGCATGACACGGGGTGATAGACTGAGAGAAAGGCAGAATCTGTCAGCAGTCAGCCTTGAAAGACACACAAGCCTCACAGGAACACGTCGCTTGAGCCTGAAACTTATAGATAATGGAAACTTGATCATGTATCAGCCTATATTTATTCTTTATTCTTATATTTCTATTCTCAAAAGCCTCAAACTTGTTTATTAGGATTGTGATAAAAATATGTGTGAGACAGCGAATGTTACAGTTGAACAGTAAACTTTATTATCAAAGTCATAAAATCACTTTAAAGTTTAATGGAAATAAAATGATATTAAAAATAACTACGTATGTAAAAATGCAGCCTATAACGACATTTACTGCTGAAGTTTACTGCAGCGCAAGTAAATTTCAGCCATTAAAACTGGTTTATACGGTGTGTGTGTGTGTGTGTGTGTGTGTGTGTGTGTACCATGCTCCACATTGGCCAGACGATGTATGAGAGGCAACCAGACGAGACACTGAGGAGGGTTGGCTGTGATGTCCAGGAACATGTTGAGCATCACCCTCTTCTACACAAAAACAACAAATGCAACAGACGAAACACTTGAGAACCAAACAATGAGCCTAGTTCATTACTATGAACTACAAACTACTAAGTAAATCTTTATATTAACAGACAGGTGAGGTGTGTGACCGTACCTGTTGTGGGAAGCATGAGCGTGCTAACGTGTGTGTGTAGCCAAAGGACGGTCCTTCATGTACGGTGGTGGGCAACTTGAGCGCCTCCCTCAGAAAACTGTCAAACTTGGACTGCACCAACACACCGTTGGCGTCAGATACCTGAGAAAACACATCTGCGCGCACACACACACAAACAAAACACACACATACTGTTAGGAAGGCACTACATTAACTTACATTCATCCTCACTATAACCGTAACGACTAAAAACAGTCTTCACACTGAAATTTAATTGTGCAGAATCAATCTTTTTGTTGTCCCCACAACAGGTTTAATACAAGAGCAGCTGAATCAACGTGAGCAAACAGCAGCACTGACGTATGTATTCCACAAGGTGGCACATATGTAACACGTATACACCCAGAGTACATACAAGCTGTAATTCAGACTGACAGATTTAAAGACCTTTGCAAATTAGGTTATTTGACATAAATGCTGCGACCGTGTGGGTGAGATGTGCAGTAATGTGCCCTGGGATATGATCATTCATGGAAAACAACTGCTGAAAAAAGAGCTAACATGCTAGGAAGCATGTTTCCAATGGGGCTACAACAACACTTCACACTGTGCAAAGGGACTGCAGGATGTTCATGTACCATCTCTGTTTCCCAATCAAAGTCCACATGTGAACTCAACAACATGTTTGTGCCGGGTTGAAGAGGCATTCTGGGAAATGCGAGAAAGTTGATCTGTAACAGATTCTGCGTCACTCGTGATGTTATCAGCTGGTACTCACAGCGGAGTTTATCTACCAGCTTGCCGCCACACAGCATGGCCAGCATCGCCTTCACAGACAGCACCGTCAGTCGGCTGTCTGGTTCACTGGAAAACACACAGAAACACACAAGACGTTAGTATATGTCACCCTGACTTTTACATTAAACCCAGTGTGAAAACTACAGGGGGTCTCAGGGGGTCTCAGGGAGTCTCGGACCCCCACCACTAAGGACAAAATCGAATTCTGGGGGGAGTGGGGCAGCACAGAAAATGTGAGTGCTGAACATGTCACTCAATTTTTATTTAGCAATCTTCTAATTTTTTTTTAGTTCCTGGTTGTGCACCCCGACAGTCCTTGGCTGTACAGCTCAGCAGCAGCTCGGAGCATATTTAATGAGCCCACTGGTCAGGCCATGAGTCTTATCGATTATCGGAGAGGTGCAGAATTGATTTGAAAGATAATTAATGTTTAGGGGTCAGTTCCAGAGCCGGGCTTTACAGGTGCACGGTTGGTTTTCAAAACCGGAACAGAATATTGAAAAACTAATTTTGCAAATGTGTTAAAAACTTTTTAATTAATAACTATTTTTTTTTCGCTGCTTACAGACCTAAAAAGGCACACAGGATTTTTTATTTCATTCATTTTATAGAAAACAACAGAACAAAGTGACTTCTCTGTGCTGTAGTTACCTCTCAATGGCAGCCAAAATGAATTCAACTAACAGGACAGTGCTCTCTTGGGGGTTGATGGTGTGTGTGGTGGGCAGGCGCTTGCTGAGCTGGTTGAACAGGGAGGACACCAGGTTTTCCAGTCTGGTCACAGAGATGATGGCGTTCAGCTCGATGGCGTTCAGCCCGGCGTCCCGCACCGCCTCGATTACGTTGTATATGTCGATCAGATGCACTAGCATGAGAGAAGTGAAGTCGGTGAAATCTGCACACATGCGGATTTAAAAAAAACTAAAGGAAGGCAGCGCTGACTCACAGTTGCATCTTTTCTGTATAAATCTGAGCTTGCAGGCTGTTCGGTATGTAGAAAGACAAATGGCATCCAAGTTCTGCTCCCCTGTGAAGAAACGACGACATTTAGAAGGAAAAAAAAAAATCTCTATACTCATTTGACATAAGCAAAGATCCAAGGACAAAGATCGCTGCAGGGTTGAAAAGGCAAAATCCATCCTGGGTACCATGCAGAGGCCAGGTAAGGTTTACACTGAAGTTCAAAGGTCACTCACCAAGCTCCACGAAGATCTGCCTTCCCTCTGCTCCTGCCGTCACTGGATCTCTCCTCCCTCTGTCTCTTTGACCCCCCTCCTCCATCACCATCCTGCACAAAACACAGCGCAGCATGAAAACGCTCAGTACCTGGGTTTCAATCCAAGTGTCAAAAAAATCTAAACATCTTGACACAGTTTTAATGTTTGATGGAGCTGGAGAAGATGCTTTGCCTTGTTGGTACAATAGGCAAAGTGTCGTCCAGTGACCAGTTCAGCTTGTTGCAGATCAAACTGGTGTCTGGATGCTCTGAATTGTAGAAGTATCTGGCGTATACACCTTTTTCAGGGTGCCACAGATGATTTGATCTTAGCCAAAACGATTACTGACAGAAAGTTTATCGGCAACTATTTTCTTAATCGTTCATTCATTTAATTTTTGGACTTTGGAGTGTTGATCAGACAAAAACAAGAAATCCAATGTCATGAGCTTGGGCTTTTTTTTATGCATTTTATTTGGACATTTTATAGAACAAATAATTAATTTATTAATCAAGAAAATAATCCACAGATTGTTCGTTGAATCCCTACAAAAGACGATGCAATACATTAACTTTTTTTATTTTTACACACAGGTTTACTGTAGGCATACCGACACACCCGCACTCACACGCAAACTAGAAGCCGGGTCGGAGAGAGAGTCAAATTCAGGGCCACCAGAGGATGAGCTGAGTGCTTGGTAAATAAACACATTAATGAGAGCAGCTGATGAAATCTGATCTGTAGGTTGGCATTTAGATAACTTAACAAGGGCACAGGGAAAAGAAAGAGAGGGTGGGGGGCAGGGTGGTGGTGGTGGTGGTGAAGAAAAGAAAGAAAGTTAGCTGTCAACCACCGCTGTCAGGTGACACAGAAAACACCAGAGGATATCAGTCGCCATGGTAACAGTTATACTACACCGCAAAACTGAAACACACACACACACGCATGCACAAATATTTGCATTCCTTGTATAAATGTGGTGACAAGCCAACCCCCAGCACACACACACACACACACGCACACACACATTCCAGAGAGGATTTGAAAGCTTCCCAGGAGACTTCATGCTTCATCCAGACAAAAGGACTCCTCTTTTCAGTCACTTTCACACACTCTCACACACACACACACACTTTCACATTACCCTTCATCTTTATACAGCTGTTTCACTGCCATTCCTCATTCACAGACACACTCTAGAGGCAGCTGATACCAGCCAGTCGAGCGTAAAGCTGCACTTGACGACAGTCGTGTCGAGGACACCGCTTCTTCAACGTGTCCTTGAGTAAGACGATTACAGACGCACATTAGACAACCATGTCCAGAGGACATCTAGGGTTACTCGACCGTCATGTCCATCTGGACGACTCATTTGGCAAAGAACACAGATGAAAATATCAAACATGTTCTTGCGGGAAGAGAGAGTTCTTATTTACTTATTTTATCATTTACTGGAGGCTCCACCTGTCCATATGTCAAAATGTCCCCAGGTGCTCCTGAGGGTCAGGTCAGTACCTTGCACGGTGGCTCGCAGCCACTGATGTGCCTGTGAAATGAGAGGCATACTGCTACTTCGCTTAATCTTCAGATTATTTTCTCATTCAATCGGTTAAGTGTTTAGTCCGCAAAATGTCAGGAAACTGTGAAAAATGTTCCCAAGGAGGAGTCGTCAAATCGCTTTTCTTGAAAAATGACAAGAACTTGCAAAGATGATGGGCATTTCGGTCCTTTAACAGTACTGGGAAATGAAGGTGGTCATGGTCCAGACTGTATTCGATGGGGATGCATCTTATTCTACTATTTCCACAACCTGCTTGTCTGAGATCTGTTGCTGTAGGCTCCCCTTTGTATGCATCCGGGAACATTTGCATAAAGATAAAACTTTCATGCTGCGCCACTGCAGAACACTTTTTGCTTCTCTGAATCTCTGCTGCTGGGAATCTTGGTGCGTATTGACTCTCGGAGGACAAAGACTGGCATCCTGCCTCTTTGTAGCTCCATATCTCTGAGTGTGCCTGCAAACTGGGACGTGCTGACCCTCTCATAGCAGCGGAAACAACGAGGAAAGGCAAGTTTACCTCTACGGCACCTTTCAACGGCAAGGTAGTTCAAAGTGCTAAAAAAAGACACATTTAAATATGATAAAGTAAAAAAAAAATACATACGGATAATAAAAATTACAGTTCAGTGCAAACAAGACTTCCCAGAACAAGATTTTCCAACTCTCTAAAAATAAAGTGACACATCTTTAGTGTTTGCCCGGCACTGCTCCCGGTTAATAAAAACAAGTAAACGTATTTTCTTTCTAGTGTAAAGTCAGATTAAAACATCAGTAATGTTAAATAAAGCGGCTCTATGCCAGAAAAGCAAATAAGTGTCTTCCCCCCAAAAAAGGAAAAAGGCAGCTGAGCGTGTGGAGGCATACGAGTCAGTGAAGAAGTTGCTGCTGGAGTTTTATTAATTTTATGAAGAGCTGTTTAGAGTGGATGTCACACGAGCCCAAAAAAAAAAAGACATATGACTGTTTCCAAAAGTCTCACATGCTCATCGGTTACAACTCTGCACTCCCACAGTGAGTAAATTGTTATTTCCAGCCTGGCCTTGGTGATAACTACACCCTGTCTGTCTGTGTGCGTCTGTCTGCATATAGCTGACATGGAGGAACATTTGGCATGTGAGGTTCGCTTCTTATTTTAACTCTGAAAGCTTTAAGCCGCCGTAGATATAATTACTCTTCCCGCAATTACCCCCAACTGTGTCAGAGGGGGCAGGAACAGCACGGCTGCCGTTTTTCCAATCACTGGGTCGAAGCACAAAGGCAGGTCACCGCGAATTCTTCTTCTGAAAACGACGTCCGAATCGAACAGACTCTCACTCAGGTACACCTGCGGCTGACCTGACACAGTAAAGCATAGGCTGAGCTAAACCCTGATGATGAAGACGATGATGGCAGCGGGTGAATGGACAAGCATTTTGTTAAACATGCGATGTCATCAGGGCCGCAACAATTATTTTAATCAATCAGTCTGATGATTAGTTTTGTCTGAAAGTTGCCTCCTCTCATACATCATGATAATAGTATGATAATTGAAATTTTGATGAAAAGTTCAGGGATCATCTGTTGGTTGAAGTCTTTCCTTCAGGGCCACAGAAAGTAAAGATCACAGCGGAGAGGTATCTGCAGCATGCGGGTTGCTTTTCTGTGTTTGCGTGGGTGGTGCTGCACGCTGCCGTTGCACCATGGTGTTTTATTATGGCTGACATTTGCTGAGCTTTACGGAAACAAACACACACCGCTCTGAACACACACACACACTCTGAACTGAGGGATGCACTGTCAGTCTTCCACTAACTTCTGGCATAACATACAGTGTAGTTTAGAAAACACAGTTGAATTCTTAGTTGTATTAAGTGCACTGTGTTGGTGTTTTGTGTGTGTGTGTGTCTGTGTGTGGTCATACCTCTCTGCGTCGGGGGGGGCACACAGGACAGAGGAGCCTCAATAAAGGACGTCTAGCGGAGAGACACAGAGAGAAGAGAAAGGCAGTTTGAAATGTCTTTTCAGTCTGAAGACAATAACGTCAAAGGCTGTGCTGGAACACACTCTAATACAGACACACATACTGAACACAACCAGTGAGACACACAATCCCACATCTCTGTAAGGTCATTCAAACCTTAAAGTGAATTAATACCATGTTCTTCTTATTATTATTCTCATATGTACTTTATATATTTGACAAATACCGGAGGGAAGTCGTGACCGTAAATAACGACACCCACTCCTTCACTCGCAGTGCTGGCGACAAATATTAGAAGAGACAGCGAATGCTGAGCGGCCTAACAAAACATAACAGATATATTGATTTTACACACTGACACTGTCATTGAGTTCTGTTCAACAGCAGAGTCAGCAGATCCTCTCACAACAACAGATATTCCACAAATACAGTCTAACTCAAACCTCATGGACACTACAACCACAAAACATGGGACACTTCTGCACATGGATCATGTTTCTGCGCATGAACTGCTCATTGGGGGAACTGAATTCATGCAGAACGTATAGACAATGAACATGAATGCACAGAAAACCTAAAGAGTATTTAGTCAGATGTGAAATCAGGCCACGCTGAATCTCCAGGTGGTTACGTCCTGTCACCAGGTGTCACTCAGAGCCTTTACTAAAGTAAAAGCAGTAATACGACAGTGTAGAAATACTGTGATACAAGTAAAAGTCATGCATTCAAAATTGTAATTAAGTATAAAAGTATTTCCATTAAAATATACTCAAAGACACTCATTATGTAGAATGGCCCGTTTCAGAGAAATGTTTATGATGTTACACAGGAAATAAAAACCAACAGTAAAAATCTTAAAAATGTGTTGTTCTCTATCTTGATTCAGCACCAGACATGTTGACATGTGAGCTACAAGAATACGATGTTCCTGTTTTGCATCCTGTCATCGACCTCAAATGCCACAGGTGATTTCAGTCATGACACTGAACACTGTCAGTCTGTCTGTCTTTATTTTCTGCTGCGTCTTCAAAATAATAATGCCAATAATCACACTTGTTAAATAACTGTGGTTAACGATTCAGATTAGGAACCGAATTTAAGATTGAATGGTTGGAGCCTTGTCTGCGTATTTTTTATTAATTTTTTAAGTTTATTATTTGACATCTTGTTTTGCTTTGTTTGACCAACAGACCAAAATCCAAAAAGACAAATCTTCACATTTAAAAAGCTAAATTTTGGCATTTGTACCATAGCGTGTGTAAAAGAGAGGGTGGGGAAGGGTGGGGTCGCATCAGTGCAGACCACCCAGCCAGTGCACCTGTGCATAAACAGCCACACACACACACACTGTACAGAATCTCTCTAGAACAGTGGTTACACCTGTGAAGCCCCTGAGCGAGGCAAATGGTCCTGAAAGCAAACACACACATTCTCCTCTCTCCCGCAAACATCACTCTCTCTCTCTCTCTCTCTTTCTCACACACAGACACACACCTAACACCTGTCCATGGGAATCAGTTGCTCTCAGTCTAAAACATGAGCTACAGGCTTGGATTTGTAGCCAAAAGTCAAACAGAAATTACCGACACTGGCCTCAACGCCGCGTTCTGAGGAGAAGAAGACGGCACCGACACAGGAACAGGCGTCAGGCAGGCGAGGGGGTACTAAAGAGGGGTAAGAGGGTGTTTACCACCACACACTCACCATGCATGCCACGTGACTACATTACCACTTGCAGCTGCTCTGTATTCTCACAGTCTGGCCTGACAGGACCTCACCAGTGTGTGTGTGTGTTATACATGATATATATACACAGTACACAACTTTAGCCACAGACTTTGCTGAAATACCTACGAGCTCCATTTATCCTCTAAACGACCCTTTACGAAACAGATGAGGCCACCGGCCAGACCCACAGATCCCTCCGCAAAGCTCTGCAGCCACTCTCTAAATTAATTTTTAAAAAGCAGAGTTTTCAGGAAATTGAAAAATTTTAACGTTTATGCATTTCGTAGAGCTGACTGTATTAATGGTGGTTTGGCTGGGTCTCAATTTGATCTGAGCCCATCGGTTTGCTTGTTTTGTCTGATGAACTGTCCAAATCCAAAACATATTCAATTTCCCATAATACAGAGCAGAGGAGAGAAGAAAATCCTCACATCTGACAAGATGGACTCAACAAATATTTGACATTTTTGCTTGAAAACAAAGAAGAACCAATTAATTTTCAGTGAAACAAAAAACTGATAAATGAAATCTCATTCAACACGAGCCTTTACCACAGAGAAACACCTGCAACTGTACCGGCTACAAGCAGGTTGAACCAAATGCAAAACTCTCTCCCCGCCTTTCCAACCCCTCACTCCTGACCTTTGATCCCTGTGCCGCCATAGAGACAACCCGGCTGACCCGGCACGACCCCGGGGCTGTCACCGGGCAGGTAAAAACAGAAGCAACGCATGTCCGGTTACACATTTGAGGTGGACAGCTAGCATGCCAGGGCTGTTTGGAGAACTGGTTCAGACGTTATAGCATGTTCTGAGGTGGTGACATGGTGGAGCCTTTTGTGGAGGTCTTCAAAATAAAACACAGAGCCAAGCCTGAACTGACAGACCAAGAACTGGACTCAAGTCTGTGATTGTGAGTCAAAACATTAAAAAAGTTTACCTTTCCCAAGCTGTTTTTAGTCACTTAAGGCATTTTGAAGTGATTTTGCACCTGATAAGCCTTCAAACCCACGGGCCTATTATCCCAACCTGCTTCCCTGGATCGTATTTCATAGTCTCACTGATACCTGAAGCAACTTGCCCCCACCAACACAGTCCATTGCTTTGTTTTACAGTAACACAGCGCTGTTCTCCTTCTGAATGCCCGATGCAGTAGAAACTTATCACAGACTTATTAAGACTTGACTCATCTCCATTTACTGGCTTTTTGGTGATGGGGGTGGTACACTCAGAGTACAGTGGTCATGCTGGTAGCAACGACAGAGAGGAGGAAATGAAAAGAGACAGAGCAACACAGACAGAGAAGGAGAGAAATAAATAAGGAGCAGATACGAAGAAGAAACGCAAAGAGACATCAAGATGTACGGGGAAGCCGGAAGGAAGGCGAGAGACAGCAACTGAGAGGGTGAGAGCGACAGGAAGAGAGTGAAGGAGAAAAAAGTGTAATAGATAGGAAGTGAAAGTCGTGTCTGCTCCCTTGAAGAAACAAATGTGCAGAAGTGTCCAATCACTCGACACTGAACCTGCGTCATGAAACACCTGAATGCACCACTTGCAAGTTCACATGAAAGATTTCAGGGGTTGAAAGACACAGATCCCCAAATTCAGTTCAACATTTAATCACAACAATCCTCTAAATCAGTGTCGCATCTGTAGACTTAAAAGTACCAGCCCCGGTCGATTTCTTTGCCCTTGAGCGAGCAATTTTAAAACAGTCACATGATTCTTGTGAAGCAGGGACCCAGCAGCAACAATCCAAGTATTTGTACTGGATTCCCGTAGATTTAGTCCTCCAGCTCTGCAGCAGTGAATGAGCCAATGAACAGATGGACTTACGGGCCAGCAGAGTATCAGTGACCTTGGTAAACCACTGCAGGCATTCAAAACAAGCTGCTGTACAAACGAAGTAAAGAGGAAAAACTGGTGGTTCTCTGCTCAAAGTTAACTTGCCTGTCATTACACTCTATTTTACTGCAATTAACTCAGTAAACAAGTGGAGAACCCAGAGGTCACCAGAAGCGTTGGAGGGCCATCCAACTGATCCTACATGCAAAATGAGGAATACTTAAATTTCACTATAATTTAATTCTCGAGAAATTACACCAACTAAAGGCCGGATAGGAATGAGTGCGTCTAATCATAGGTTTCACCCTCACCGCTATTATCTCCCCACCCACAGTGGAGACAGTAACACAATTCAGCATCGCTGTAAATCAACAACTACTAAAATATTTCCATATGGAGGCACTGAGATGAAGTGTTACGAAGCAGGGGCTGGCAGAGAAACCTCTGCAGGTATATTCGGATGAAATGCTAAGCCACGTTTCATACCTGGTTATCACGTGCAGGAGGGTGCATGCCAGGAAAAGTGGGATGGTTAATTACTGCTTCCCCTCTCATTTTGCCCCGTTAAAGATGTAAACAAATCGCCCACGGCTCAATTAAAGTACACAGCACGCAGCCATCAGGGAAAAAGTAGTGGCCTTTAGGGGACAGCTCATCAGTTACTGTGATCTCTCTCTCTCTCTCTCTCTTTCAGTCATCCCTCTCTTTTTAGCTTCCTCCACTGGGAGCAACAGTTTGGAAAAGTCTGAAACCTGCCTCGGTACACAATTTAAAAGATCCACAAACTGTATTTTTGCGCCAGGATGTGGATTTTTACACTCTCCTCCGTTTCTCTCACAGCCTCTGTTGATTAACTTGACGATTATTTGAATGTTTGAGTTTTACTTGCAGGTGAAATAAAAAACATTTAACGAAAAGCTGCTTGGTCAATGCTCTGTGTTCTTTTTAAATGTTAAAAGTTGCTGAAACAGAAAAAAGCAACCACAATATAATATGGCTAATTGGTTGCTTCATTTATTATAGCACAACCAAAATATAATGTAAGTACTCCGCTTTTAGGAAGACGTGCGATAAATGGCCCAGCTTGGACAGCTTCTTTTTATAGACCGCTCCAGTATCTGCACCTAATATACGCTTTTACACACTTAAGGGCGAGGGGTTGGGGAGGTGGGGCTGTCATATGCTGCTTGAGCCCCAAAAATGCTTAGGCCTTCTCCAATTACAGCTTTTGGCATCCTGGAATGTGATAAATCATTACAGGTCAAATGTAATGATCATTCAGTTTGCTGATGATGAAATTATTTATTTGTCCTAACATTGGCATCCTTATTCTGAGCTTGTTGCATTGTAGCTGCCCACACATGCACAAGTCACTAAAGCTTAATCAAATCCTTAACATGTAGTGTGCCGAATTTCACAACGGACACTAGTGATTTCCAGAAACTATTAAAAATGCCTGGATGTTTGGCGACAAGCCAGGGAACGTAAAATTGCCATATTTTTGAATGGAATCTCGTTCCTCCCACAGAAGAGTACAGCAGTCAGACACCAATAGTAGTTTTGATTTGAAAAGTGGGCATGACTTATGACAGAAGACTGGGAGGGACAAAGCATAAGGCATTTTTAAGTACAATATTTCGACGGTCCCTCTCTGGACGCTTCGGGTTTCCATAAATTTCCAACAGAGTCAGAGCTTAGAGTTTCTTAGCTCTGCCTACTTCGGGGAAAGCTGTGTGTGACATCTGAGCGGCCATGTTGCAGAAAAGTTTAACTCCCTGTTCACCTTGTTCCCCCGAATGAATGTGTACTTGAAATCTCTCAGGCTCAAACTCGGGCACATCGTCCACACTAAAAGTTTCCCCACACACACACACACACACACACGCACAGGTGACCACAACTTCCACTTCCACTAACGTTTTAACGTTTTAAGTCCTCGTACGTGGGACCGGGTCTACTCACCGGGACTATTTTCGGCAGGTATTCGTGGCCAAAATACCGACATCAACACTGAAACGTGCGGCTCTGACTTCGGCTGTTTCTTCTCTCTTCAAATATCCGCTTCCTCTTTCCACCGTGGCCTCCTCTTTGCTTTAAATAATATCCCCCGCCGGTCCCGTTATTTATTTCCGTAGAGAGCCATGTTTCACAGCCTCCACAGCCGCCGCTCCTCCCGCTGCCGTTGTACCGGTTGCTGCTGTGATGAAGTGAACTATTTTTGAAAGAAGTCAGTCGCCTCCCCGGTCCGTCCTACTCGCCCCCACCCGCCGCCCCCTCCCCTCCGCACGGTGAGCGGTGTACGCTGCCGCCGCGAAACCAACGCGTTACTCACTCGGTTTTTAATAGTACCGCTCCACACTGGTTCTACGGTCCCTTTACATCTCATTCATAAATAAGGTATATTTATTTCGGTTACTTTACGTTACCAGCTGCTTAAACCCATGGACGGCTCATGAGACAACGAGTCCCTGGGCACAGACAGTGGGAAACGGGCCCCCCAGCCTTCCCACACCCGGACTGCAGCTGTTTTTTTCTGGCTTTGTAGTCATTTTATTTCTCTTTGTTGGTGTTTGGAGCCTCTTGGTGTTTGTTTTGCATCTCTCTGTTGTCGTGCTGCATCTCTGTAGTTGTTTTGAATCTTTGTTGTTGTTGTTTTGCAGCTTTTTTGTTGTTTTTTGATGAAGTCACTTCAACCGGACAAAATCTTTCAACTTTACTCCATTTTTATTTCAGTTTACAGGAAGATGACTGGACATTTAAACTGCTGTTGGTTGTACTTACTTACCCAATAAAGTGCCAGCTGACATTAGTATAGGTTTATTTATAGTTCTCACTAAGATAAGCCTGTCACAGTGTCAGTCAGCCTCTGTCTCCCTTCCTCTCTTCATTCTCCAGAGGTTGTGAAATTCATCAGCCCTGTGTTGTGTGGTTTAACTAAAGGCACACACACACACACACACAGACACACACACACACACCTGTGCCTTTGCAGTGCTTTAGGCAGCAGTTGGGTTTTATTGGATGCACAGTCGGCTGCCTAATGTGGATATTAATTGGGTAGTTGATTGAAATTTAAAAGCAATTAATCAGGATTGCTCACAATTACTCAAAGTCACTTGTCCTTCCTCAGTCGAGAGCTTTAGATAGATAGATAGATAGATAGATAGATAGATAGATAGATAGATAGATAGATAGATAGATAGATAGATAGAT
>JBBMJY010000011.1:3849470-3890759 GCA_037833715.1 Toxotes lorentzi
TGTGTGTGTGTGTGTGTGTGTGTGTGTGTGTGTGTGTGTGTGTGTGTGTGTGTGTGTGTGTGTGTGTGTGTACTCATTGTAACACCAGCAGGTGGAGCCCCAATCCATTGGCTTCTGGCTCTATTAAAAAAATTAGGCAGCCAGAACAGGATCCCAGTGCATGCTGGGAGAGGATGCAGTGACCTTAAACAAGAAGCAGGTACATATGGGAAATAAATAAATGGATGGAAAAATAATCTCTAGTAGATCTGTGATGGATAAAAGCTATCAGAAAGCAGCCCACTGGCAACTCTGAGCTGCCACCAAACCACAAAACCGCAGGAGAGTAAATGTGTGTGTGGGTAATTTGTAGATTTATACAGAACAATCCCAGGAAAAATCTGATGGGTCAACAGACATTTAAAGACTTAAGAACAAAAATATACAACGCTACCTTTATTTCTTATGACTTTTCTCCAGTTCTTTTCTTCTGACAAAGTGAATACTTTAGCCTCTTCAGGTCTGCGAAACTTAAATGCAAATTAAACAATCCAAGAAGAAATCTGATGGTAGTGAAGCTCTTGTCATGTGTCATTCCTTCGTAAGGTTACCGTGGATTATAGCACTTATCTCTCCAACACACTGAGCTTTCTGTTGTACCAGCAGACATGCACTCATCCATAATTTAGCATGTACAATGATTACATTTACAGAAAAAGGAGTTATATATATATTCAAAGCTAATAGTATTTATTTTTCCCTCTTTTTTAAAATCCCAGCAGAGATAGCAGTTTTTGCTGTTAAAGATGAGCAGATGCTGCATGATGAAGCAGCTGTTTTCCCCTCCTCTCACAGCAGAGGGCGGCCTCAGCCCAGCCAGTAACCTCTGACTGTTGGCCTTCGTGCCGCTCATGAACCTGCAGCCAGCTCTAAAACTATACCAACCGGTATTTCCCCTGCTGTGACCAGTGTGCAGCAATGCAGCATTCAGTTGCATAACCTCAGATCAATTGGGGAGAAACAGTGAACCTGCTGGGTTTTTTTTTTTTTATTGGAAAGGATTCAGATTGATGGGAGCTTAGATAAACGGGGTAAATGGGTCTTCTAAGTGCTAAGTAGGGAAAGAGGTCACCAACAACGTTCAGTTCAGTGTCACTGAGGTGGTTTTGGTAAGTAAATATTCTCAGAGCTCAGTCTGTGTTTTCAAAAAAATTAAATTATTGAATCAAATAAATCTGCTCTCGGGTCATAAAATATTAAATGGGTACGGATGGAGGGGGGCGTGAAGAAGAGACCTCTGTAAGTCGGCTACTTCTACGACTCAGTGGCTTTACAGATCTGTTTCTCTCTCTCTCTGTGTGTGTGTTTGTCACTTATGAGTGTGTGTGCAAACGTTGCTCATAAATCACAGACATGAGTGTTCACATCAAAAACCTGGAGGGTTACTAAGCCTGTGTGTGCGTGTCTGTGTGGGTGTGTGTGTTCGTGTGACTGACAAACAGAACATTTGTGCTTCTGTTTTAATGAGGCCAATGAGGATCCTCATGAAATGAAATAAAATGGAATATCATTGCTCTTGAGAACATTCTCAGCACACACACACACACACACAGAGACACCACACTTCATCTGTTGATTAGAGAGAATTAAACATGGCTGATCCACCAGCAGGCACCTGTGACAGTGTCTTTATTGGATTTTTTTCTCTTTTTTTCAGCCAGACATGAGCTCAGCCCGACTGGCCCTCCATATCACATACATACATACATACCTACATATAGATACCACCCCCACACCCCCATCCCAACACCCTTTTACTGGCCGGTTACCATGGAAACAGGGTCCTCCACAGTTGCTTCCTGATTGTCTTTGGATTCCTGCATCCATCCGTCCGTCCACCTCCCCCCACACACACCTCTCTATCCATCAGCATCCACCGTCGTCCCCACCCCCCACAGCCCTCACACACACACATTTACACAGTATTTTACAGCCCTGACACAGATGGGAAACGTACGTGGACATTTCTACAGAATAATATTACAAATACGTTGACACATGAGAAACCGTCGTCTGTAAAATTCAGACCATATCTCACATATAGTTTGAGGCAGTAGAAGTGACACAATGAGAACAAACAATGAACTTAAACATTTAAAGGAGCTATTTTCTGTATTGTAGAAACCACTTCTATATTTTGCTTGAATATCACTATTTTAATGTCTTTATCTTACCAATAGCACCCTGACATGTGGTCTGATATTTCCAAATAAATGCACAATGTCTTCTTCCATACACACTGTATATCAACATACAATAAAAGACTTCCACCTGCAGTAAATCCTTCATCAAATTAAAGGCTTAGTTGCATGTTTTTTAATCCCTATTATACAGCACAAACATGAACATCAAGTCTTAATTTTTTTTTTTTTGTAACAAACTGGGTCAATTATGTACCAAGATACTGATGACTAAACACATAAAATCCTCAGTGTGTGCATGTAAATGGCTGAGACAGAGGAAGAAGTAGGTTAACACAGATTTAAATTCAGTCAAAACAGCATCTGATGCTAATTTGCACCACAGCAAGTGTTTGTTTGTGTTATTTTTACCCCCTTCCCACTCATTTAGTTTATGTTATCCACAGATAATTTTGGTGCTGTAAGATATTTTGTCAGAGTGAGTGAAGACGGAGCCTTGTTAGACGTCGTCTTGGTCTCTGGGACACTTTATGACTCCTTTTTTAATGTTTTTTTTTTTTTTAGATCAGATGAGTAATCTGTTCATTAATAAGTTGTAATGAAAATAACCATTTGTAGGCTCTTGTGTGAGGAAGTCGCAGTAAGTGACAGCGCCATAAAAATGATCCAGGACTGACAGTTAAATTAACTTCTGTGAAACACAAGCACACCTCTATCATTTTATCAGATATTATTAATGACATGGTTTGACATTTGGGTCATGAAACATTTTGTACACGAAGGACGACAATGTCAAAAAAAAAAGTCTGCAATCTGCAGTATGTTGGAAATAATGTGTTGTACCACTTCACACTAGTAAAGGGCTGTTGTGGGCTGTCTCACATCTCTGCAGGGGGTTCAGCTGCAACAGGATCTGTGGCATCAATAATACAGTGATAATTAGTCAGCCTGACCCCCCACTGTCTGCTCCTCTTAACCCCTTGGAGGTGAAGAACCCTGTGACACTAAACCGCACACACCTGACTACACACTGCTTTCCAAACAACAGGCCAGTGTGGTGAACTTCCACTTCACCCAGTCAACCCTCAGTGAGCAGACTGGGTTTAACTTCCTCACCACAGCAGCACTAGAAGCAGGTTCTCACTTACAGTGGCAAGAAGAAGCAAGTGATCCCTTTGGAATTTCCTGCATTTATGTCTAAATGTCCGCAGAAATGGCTAATGACATCAACAAAAGTTAATTCCAGTGAGGAGGTAGTAAACCTGGGTTCCAGTCAACGATCAAAATCATCAAGGGGAAAACGAATTCCCAGGTTGATCAAGGTATCTTCGACAGAATGACTTTAAATAAAGGAAACCTGCCTTTTGGACTCAGACCTTAGCCCAGGTGATGCTGTGGACGGACAGACATCCTAAGACTATCGCTGAGCTGAAGCGTTTCAGTTCTGTGAGGAAGAATGTTCCAAAATTCCTCCTGAACATTGTGCAGGTCTGATCTGCTGCTGCAGGAGGTTAAACCAGTTATGAAATCCAAGGTCCAAGGGTTCACTTACTTTTCCCTTACATTTTACAGGTGTACCTAATAAAATGGCCACTGAGTTCACTGGTTTAATTAAACTACGCTAAATCCTGTGTGCAACCATGTTTCATATCTCTAAGTCTAACCAGTGAATTAACTGGGGAGACTTAGCATTTTTGGTGTCTTGACAAAAATATCGTAGCTCAGGGTCCAGAGCTTTTAACCACATCTCATGGTCTTCCTCAAATAATGGAGTAGTCCAATCTACTCCAATCTCTATCCAGAGTTAAGATTTTCTTTGACAAAGTACTGTTTCCATGACCAAGAATATATTTGAACTTATTTTAATTTTAATAAAATTTATCAGGTAGTGATGTTGTTATTATGGTTTTATTTTTATTTTGGACAATGATGTAAAGAAGTTTCTTTTTTTTTTTACTGGATCTGTATTTAAAGTGTCTTGGTTCAGGATTTTGAGGTGCCCCTGTGTTTTCCATTGCCCTGGTACAAAAAAAAAAAAAAAAAATCCAGCAAATTGATTTTGGAAGTGTGACGTGCCTCAGTATTTTAATTTTCTTGAGATTATTTTAAGGCATTTCGTATACATCGGACACTGTGGAGGGACAGAGGAATAAATGCGAGACAACAGGCGTGGTGAAGGTCATCATTCAGGCTTCAAGGTGCCTCATCTGACCAACAACAGCACACATCATATGTTACATCAATTTTTTTCTACTGTGCTCAAGTCCAAAAGCCAACACAGATGTAGACTCTCTGAATCAATGGACCATGGACTCCCAGCTCTTACACAGAAAACCAAACCTGCCCCAGAAATATTTACACCGATATCTTACAGGGGACTCGAGCAGTTCGTGAGCTTTTTGGATCTGTGTTGGTCACAATTAGAAACATTAAACAGGCGATCATACAGCGCTGTATTGTACAGTACACACACCCGTACACACACACACACACACACACAGCCGTCTGGGCAGTACAGCACCGCAGCCAGTTGTTAAAGAGGACAATCCGAGGCTCTTGGTCTCAAACATGCAGGAAAGAAGGGGATCTGGTTGGTCTTTACATCTATAGATCAGGAGGAGTTGGTCTTTTACAGAGTTTCTGAGGTTCATAAGGTCATTTAGTTTCCGGTCATGAGATAATTTCCTCATTAACTATCCATTAGAGTAGCTGATAAGGATTCAGCAGAGGTGGTGGTTTGCCTTTGTGTCCCAGCTGTAGGCCTCGCTGAGAAGTCTTTCAGAGGAAGAGGAAAAGAGGTGGAGGAAGCGGAGAAATAAAATAAATAAAATAAACAATAAAAAAAAAAAACCCTCTTCACTAAAGCTTTACTGTGCCGCCGTGGGTGTGATGGTGTGACACGCCGCCAGAGAAACATTAGAGGAAGAGGAAGTGATGGACTTTGGGGTCTGACACCTGCAAAAGAAAAAGAAGGAGTAAAGATGAAAATACAGTTAAAGTAAAATCTCTGTCTTCACATGCAACAAAGACACAGGTTAATAAGATTATCCGGCAGCATTGAGATTAGAGGCTGCTGAGCAAATGAGAGATAAACCATCAGATTAGGACCGCCTAGAGAGGGTGTGGCTAATCCCGAATAATCCCATTTAGAGATGCATTGACTCTAAACCGTTTACACTCAGCAGATCGAAGCTGAACAGTAAAAGCAGTTTCCCCCGTACAAAATAGATTATCATTTTATATTGACATCAATGGATAATATAAATCATACTGGATAAATTTCCTTTTTTTACATAAACATGACATAAACATAAACATTTCTGATCCCTTACATTAGCTTTTTAAATGACTGTGGTCCAAATATAAATAGAGTGGGACATTACACAGATAAAAAATAAACTTAACACAAATATATGACATTTGTTCTCTGCAGTTTCCTCTTATTCATCAGCTCAAATGGATAAATCATCTGATATCAGACCACATGTTGGCCCGGCCTATTTATGAAACATTTATCTACTAAAACTTCTCCTTGCATATCTGATAACATATGCAGCAGAGTCGATGTACATTATGTGTGATAAGCCAGTGTCAGAAGATGATATCAGACATCTGATCTTTCCAGCTCACCAGGACCGAGACTTGCGGACGCCCCTGTCCTTGGTGGGCGAGTTGTCCACAGAGGGACTTTGGTTCGGCTCTGCCTCTGTCGGACGACACCGAGAGGCGGTGTTTGGAGGAGCCATGTCCAGCTCCAGAAACATGATGTTCTCAGCCTGCACACAGAAACACACACAACAAGTGAGTGATGACAAATAATAGGACGCCATCTGGATCTGAAGGTTCATACAAGGTGATACAACCTGCCTCTTTCCATCATCAGAAATGTTTTACTGCCACAGCTGATTTATTTTATTATACATTTATTTTTTATCATAACATCATTGGACATGAATGTTCAGTCTTACTTCTCAACTTCTCCCATTCAACAGGCATCCTGTAAGACTACACACACACGCACACACACCTACCCTGTATCTGGAGTGGGCTCCCATCGCTATAGCAACCCTGGCGTACTGGCTGATGGGTCGTTTGTATCCGACTGCAGATGCCGGCCTTTTCTTCATCTGTGAGGATTTACTGGAGGGAGAAAGAGGAGGCGATCAATGAAAAACAACAAAAAATAAAACAATTAGAAATCAATGCTGAAAACAGTCATTTCAGATCAGAATCTCAATTTCTACAAAACACTTTCAAGCAATATTGAAAAACCAGGTATGTTGACAAAGGTCAAAAATTCCCGACTGACCTTTCAGTAGGAACAAGAGGCTGAGACTTCCACTGATCCTCCTCAGGGTCAAAGGTCAGTCTGTTCATGATCTTATTCTTCTCCTCTGGAGGGATGAAGTTCTCTATGATCAGATACCTGCAAGTGCACAGCACACACCAACGCAGAGCTTTAATTTGAGGTCATATTAAAGGATATCATTAAGGACCTACGGAGCAATTTCTAGGACTTTATTTGCATGATGAAGTCTGTGTACAAAAGCATGTTGTGAGAATTCATGTTGAATTTTTCTGTTTTGCATGCCGGTGCCCATTCATAGATTTATTCAGCATACTCTCAGTGTTTGGAAAAATGAAATCCCTAAATCCTGTATGTATATAATGTGAGTGTGTGCTGTGTTGGCGGAACCATCAGAGCATGTTTGTTTGTTATAGTAGCTCGACTCACTTGAACTTGAGCTCTCTGGTGAGCTCGTTCTGAGTTTGTTCCAGCTCCTGTCGGGCCCTCACGTGCTCGTCATTCACGTCCTGGATCTCCGTTTTGATGCACTGGAGCTTGGTATACAGCTAGGAGGAGAGAGAGAGCGGGGGAAAGACAAACAGAGAGCGTGAGGAGGAGAAATGTCGCTCAGCGCAATGTAGTCGCTGATGAACTGGTCTCCAACTCGCTGCAGCTTGGTTGCCCATAGCAACAGCACTGGAGGCACTGGTGTCTGGAGAAATGGGCAGCCAATAGGAGCACAGCAACATGGCAGCCCTCCCTCCTCGCAGCTCATTCCTCCTCTTTCCTCCTGCGCTCCTGAGCTTTCACACTGTTCATTCTTTGACTTCACCCAGGGCTGACTGCATGGGCTTCACACAAGTAGGTTAATCCTGACTTTGGCCCTGGTCTGGCCTTAAAGGTGACACAGCAGGTCAGGTGAATTTTCACGCAGGCTGAATCTGAACACGGCCGGTGTGAAGCTTCGGAGGAAAATGAGATCATTTGGAAGCAGCTGGTTACAAACTCTATGTTGTGATGGCTAATTTTTTTAGCAAACAAAAAATGCTGAAAAACTGATGCTCAGAATTGGACTTATTGTTTAACCTAATGCATATTCATATGTAATCAAGTTGTATTGTGATTTAATTATGCTCTCTGTGGTACCTGTGCTTATATTCTTTGATTTAATTAGCAAACTTGAGCACTGATGGTAATGTTTGCCAGGGGGGAACTGTGCAAAACGAGTGTTCATTCACTGTGAAAGAGGCGCCAATTGTGGCAAGCAGAGGTTTTACAGTGTGCTGGCTTTTCTGAATGTGTGTTAGTGAAAAGAAGTAGATCACTGGGCTTTTCTTCAACCTGCTCAGCATCGTCTCCACTGTCAGAAAACTTTGCCAGCATGAGAAGCTTGTGGGAGCAAACTCCAAAACAGATTTGACGGAGCTGCTTCATAAAAAATTGGAAATCTGCGTGCCACAGCTCATGTGTCTGACATAAAGAAAAAGACAGAACATCAGTTACCCCTTGTTCTTGTCTATTGGAGATCTAAATAAGTAATGAAAGATGCTATGGAGCCACATACTGTTCCTGCTCCTGTGTGATGACTACAGCTTTTAAACTCAGATGAAAAAACAATCACAACACCAATATTGATGTGAACGTGAGAGAGACTGAGCCTGAATCCAAGTGTCTCATGGCAAAAGCCCAGGAGTTGGCAATGCTGCTGTAGCTGTGCTGTGACTATTCAATGCACCACTATAAATCCAGCTTAAAACGTACTCAGTAGCTATTATCAGCCTCTCCTTCATTTTGCAAAGGTGCTCATGAAATGCAGTGACTTTGGAAGGTAAGCAAAGACCTGTTTGGCTCTTCACCACAAAAAGTTCATCAGTAACCAGTTTTTCTCAGCCGACAAGCTTCCTCTGAGCGTCACAGGCCCTGCCCAGCGAGCTGTAAATGCACAGTGTGAAAAACTCTCCATTTCATTCTCCTCAGACTGACAACACCATGCAGTGGGGGACATATCGCGTTAGGGCATCAGGGGAACAAAAATCAACACAGGATGATTAGTCACACTGTCGTCCACATTCACACAATGGCTTTTTTGAGGTTAGTCCTGCTGGCTGGGCCAGTGCAACAGATTGGGAAGCGAGAGCAGCAGGGAAGGATTTACGAGGTTTGTGTCTTGTTGTTTTAGGATTTGCACTGAAGGACTTAGGCGTGAGATACTGGGAGATCCTGAGCAACCAGTGAGGGATAACAGACTGAGATGGTTAGTGTGGAAAGCGTGGACAGAGAGTGAGCAGAAGGGAGACAGAAGGAAGGAGGGAGAGGTCCAGGAAAGGGGAAGGGGGCGGCAGGACAAACCTTGAGGTACTGAGATTTAAGTGTGTGTCCGGACGGAGCATGTGTCCGAGGCAGGGGGGTCATTAGGATCCAGGTCAAGGTTCAGGGGTTCAGGGGTAAAGAGGGATATACTCACATTAGGAACAAAAACAGGAAGGTGTGTGTGTGTATGTGTGCATATGGTGCATATGTATATGTGCATGTCCATTGTATTTGGATTCTTTTCAGAATCTGTACATATTTTACCTTCTTGAGTTTCTTGGTCTTGGCCTCTACCTCCTGCTGCAGAGAAGTGAAAGTCTCTCTCAGCTCCAGCGTCTCCTCGTCCCGACTCAACATCTGCTGCTGCATCTCCCTCTCCCTGCGCGTCTGAAAGCGTTAAATAAAACGACAGCGTTTTTTTTCCATGGCATTTTGCACGTTAACGATAACTCCTAAGTCCTGTTGTCGACTGAAACCTGCACCTGAGATTCAGTATTTTCAGTATTTCATCCTGCAGTTGAATAGAGGAGATCCACACAAGCATTCACAAATATTAAACCAAGACTGAGACTCCTCCACTTCTGACTGAGCAGTCTCAGAAGCAGCAGAGGAAGCTCCAGAGAAAGGCCTCCACGGAGGGATTTATTTATTTATTCAGAGTTCAACGGGTGTCTCAGTGTTTGTCGGAGGTTTGCCCGCTGGAGGTACCACTCTGCTTTCCTTTCTGAGCCACAGTCCTTAGACCACTTCAGGAGGGATTTCTTCCCCTGTTTGGAAAGCCCAAGGCTATTATCTCAAATTTGCCACGATGCCACAGGAACCACCACCAAACCACGGCCCCAGACGAGCCCATCTGCCCCACCACAACCCCAGATATCAGAAGTAAGTAAAGCCAAATAAGGAGAGGGCAAGAGTTATGAGAGCACTAAGAAAAATACAAAAATACAACTATAATAATAATAGAAATAATTATCTATGGCTGCAACAGTAAACACATGATAATCCATGCAATGATCCATCTGTGATTTTTCCAAAGTACAATGAAGCTCAAAAAAATGCAGCCTATTCTACATGTAAGAAATAAGTTATATCCCTTACATTGGATCAGAACACACACACACACACACACACACACAGGTTTACCTGCTCAGCGATCTCCTGCCGTTTCATCTCCAGCATCTTCTGCTGTTCATTGGTGTGATCTATGATGTTCTTTCCACCGACCAGCAGCTTGCTCTCCATCGCCTGACAAAACATCATTATCAGATATCAGCTCTCTTTAACCAAGGTGTCATCATGACCAAAAGGGAAAGATGTTCTTAATCAGCCCATTAACAAACACTTAAGACTGCAGCTGGAATTAATAACAGATGGAAATAAAACCAGAACATGTGTCTAAAAGTCTGCTGCAAGGATAAGGACAGAGTGTTTTTCTTGAGGTCAAACAAAGTTCATTTGGACATCTAACAGTTCAGTCTTTGTGTTGTGTGTGTGTGTGTGTGTGTTGGAGCTGCTGCAGTCAGTGCAGACTTTGTGCTGATGAGGCAGATGGAGCTGGAAGTGGGCAGCTTAGCAGATGACACCACCACAACCAGCTGAGCTCTGCTGAAAGTCTGTGCGGTGTGTCAGACCTCAGACACGCATCGCTCTGAAAACTCGGCCGGCTGCATCATTACAGGCTGTGTTTTCATAAGATAAAACCACATCAGTCATTATGAAGTCCTCCAGAGGTCATCAGAGTTAATACAAATTAAATAAACTCCTCAAATTTAAAGAAACAACACTGAGGTCAAATCAATCGAATCTATGAAATTCACAGTGCAGAAGTCGTGTCTGTTTATCGCCATTGACTTTAGGTTTTTGGTTTTCATAGAGGCTGTTTGAAAACATCTGCAGTCACAGGTAGCCGTGTCTGGGTTGATTTTCACGGTTTCCTTTGTGTTTTTCTGACAAACGCACAGAGACGAACCGGTGAGAAGATCACAGATGAAATACAAGCTGTCAGTTACTGACTACCCAGCTGTCTGCTATCTGTAAATAACAACAAACAAACAGCAGCGCATGACCACCCACGCTGCCCCACCTTTCTCCACCTGTTCTGAAAGACTGTGAGCACAAGGCCTTCACCCGCTTTGACAGACTTTAGCAGGACATGATTACATCCTGCTGTGGTGGATCATAGTTTCACACACACACTCTGCTCTTCCTTTGTCTGAGAATGAATGAGCTCTGTCCTGAGGGAAGAAATAAAAAAAAAAGAAGGTAGAAATGCTAGAAGAATGAGAGAAGAGAAACAGGAACAGGAGAGGGAAGGAAAAGAAAGGAGGAAAATGTTAAAAAAAAAAGAGGAGGGAAAACGGAGAAAAAAACGGGGCCGGAGGACGGCAAACAGGGGCCATGGCCATGTTATACTGGTCACATTCCAGTCTCAGGGCTTTATACAAAAAGACAGTGTGTGTGTGTGTGTGTGTGTCAACTGTGTGCAGCCTATACATTCTCTATTACATGCACATACCACACTGTCCACTTGATTATATGAGCGAACACAAAACACACACTCTAACTCATGCAGAGAGTACAGTGGAGTCCTTCAGAGAGGATGCGCCTGTAGCAGGTCTTTACAGAAAGCCTCTTTGTTTCGAGCGGTCTTTGTGTCCTGTGTGTGTGTGTGTGTGTGTGTGTGACTGCCTGTTTTGCTGCTCTTTGTGTTTTGTCATATTCTTTCAGCTTCATTAAAGGGATGATTCATGTCAGGGGTTTTCTCTCTCTCTCTCTTACGTCCCATGTCTCTACCCCCCGACAGGCTGGTTAAACACAGTGGACGAGAAAGAAGCACGAAAACCTTATAGAAGTACCTGATCTTCATCTAAGTACAGGCAAACACAATGGGCTTAAGCTAATAACAAACAAACACCCATTCAAAATCCGCAGCGCTGGTGGAAAAGGTAAGAGAAATCTTGATGCATACATGTAATTGTGCCTCTGATGTCTCTCCTAATTTAAGGGGAAAAAGAAAATCTTAAATCTTTGAAACACATACAATATCTAAATCTACCATTTCGAAGTGTAAAGTCTACAAACTTAATCCTCCCTTGACTTAATGTGAAATCTGAGTTGAGAATTTGAGGGAAATTGACTTATCCTGGAATTTTACTGCCGCCTCTGGGTCACGAGCTCCTGTGGCCGATTTCCAAATAGAGATTTAAATCTGATTACAGACACTCGTAACTATTCCACGAATTTCATTTTAAAGTCTGATTTTAAGTTTCAATGACATAAAAGAGCATTAAGAGGCCTTTATGATTATTTATCACTGCTGGCTGTTTGATCTTTTGAATTCTTTACTTCTCTGAGTTCCCCTTTCTTTCCCGGAGCTTGTGAGTGCATGAGTGCGAGTGCCAGCCTGCATATTTGTGCGTGGATGTATGATTTGCCCTTTAGGTGTGCACTCAAATTCTTTTGGCTGTGACTGATTCGTTTCTTGATGGGAAAGTGAAGAGAACGGGAGGCGCTGCGTATTGAGCCGGCTCGCCCGCATCAGCCCGCCAATCACAGCGAGGCCCGGGCCTGCTGGGAGCGAGTGGGCTATAAATACAACGTGACGACAACAGGTCTCGGGTGTGCGGCACAGAGACAGAGAGCTTGCTGGGGAGAGACAGGAACACAGAAGAAGAGGGAGGGAGAGGTAAAAAGGAAGAGACAAGAGACACGGAGCGCAAAAGAGAAAGAGAGAACAAAGGTCAGGTCATCTCTGAGAATCTGTTTCACATCAGTCCCGGTCGATGCAAGAGGCCCTTAACGAGCCACCTAGGATCTCATTACCATTCACTCGCTGTCAATCATCTCCTGCATCTAACACACACACATGAGGGAGATCCGGTGAGTGACGCTGCAATCAGCAGATCCCAACCCACAGAGATATTTTTGAGCTTTAAAGATGTTGGTGGATATTTCTTACCTTTGTTTAGAAGCGGGCTAGCAGTTTCCCACTGTTTGCAGTCTTTATGCTAAGCTAAGCTAAGCTAACTACCGTCACACTGAACAGACAGAAATGAGAGTCGTACTGAAAACAGCATTTTCCAGAATATGAAACTATTCCTTTAAGATGAAAGCAAGAAGCTCTGGAGGTTTGTTTTTACCTAATTTTATGCATTGAAGTCTTTACACAGCTTGCATCAAAACGGTTTAATTAATTATTCATATGTTTTTATAATTGTTTTGTATATTTTATGAGGCTACAGTGGTTACATTAGCAAAATATTACATCTCACATCCAACCAAAAGAGCCATTTTCACTTTCCGTGCCTTGCAAGTTAAACATATATTTAATATTTTATGTTTATATTTGTTTATTTATTTATATTTGTTTGCCTCCCTGAGGCAGAGGGGAGTGTACTGTCTGAGAAAAGAACTCTGCTTTCTCCATCAATCCCGTGACTTAAAGTGAACACACATGCAGACATCATGTATACACACAAACATCGACACACACAGAGTGGATTCATCAATATTTCAGTGACGCAGGCCTCCATGCTGAAAGATGGAGAGGAACAACACACACGCCTCCCTGTCTCTGCCCAGGCTTTTTTCTCCTCTAATTAGGCAGGAAAGCAGCTACATAAACAGGAAACAGACATTCTACCCATAAAGCCATGCATGTATGTGCGCTGTGTGTGTGTGTCATGCTAGCAATTTTTCCTACGAGACAGTGGGTATTGTTGTTGACCACGCACTCTGATTGGCTGAACTTCTGCTGGCAGGATGTAGGAAAAGCCTTAATGCACAGTCAGTGTCAATTTCCTCTGATAACGAGCCAGCGAAGACTACAAGAGGCATTAATGGCAAAAAAAAAAAATCTGTTAATGTCACGTGAACAGTCATAATTCATACAATCACATGAGCTGATCTAGAATCAGTAAGAAAGATTCAACTTTCATCCTGCCTCAGGCCAGCTTCCCCTCTTGTTTGCTGTCAGGGCTGACAATGCAACATCTATGTTAGGCTTCTTACAAAAGAAATCAAAGGATCAAAAGCATCAGAGAGAAATACGCCAGTGTTTCCCAACACAGACTTTATCTGGGTAGTTTGCCACAGGAGACTTTTTTATTCTTAGTCTCAATTTATTAGCTTCACACTCTTGAGAGAGGTTTGTCCGAATATAATTTTCCTGTTCCCACAGATTAAGCTTCTTCGCTTTGTTCCAAATTTGCAAGTATTTGTAGTAACATCTCTAAACACTAACTTCACACTTCTAATTGAAGATGCATGATGTTGACCTATTTACCACGGTGCTTCTCTGGGAAAATTACTAAATGAAGTTAAAGACAAGGCAGGTCGATCCCTCAGCCAGTAAATGCTTTACAAGACAAAGGTTTAATGACGTTCAGGTTCACTCTTGACCTTAGAAAAAGTTATTTCTTATAAAAATTAAAGCATATTTTAGAGTCTAAAGCTCAGACATCTGTAATGTGAGAGACAGCACGAAGAAGGAAGGCAGTACAGTATTGACCCAGAAAAGTGGATCTAAGAATAGTCCACAGAGTCAGAAACAGCATCCTCCTTATGACAAATTGTTAGGTCAAAAAAAGGTGCCAAAGTCAACATAACAAAAACTGTTAGTGTAAAGGTGATAAAATAATTGATTAGAGACAGACGTTTTTGCTGAAATGTTCCAAAGAAAGGACATTTCTGGTGTAATATGTCCACAACTCAAGGTTACTGGAACATTTAAAACTGTATGAGACATCCTATGCCTATGAACCAAAAAGGCCGAGTCCACAAAGTAAATCAGGAAACAACAGCATCATATGCTGTGATTGGATGACGATTACAAAGTCATTGGTAATTTGATCTAAATGGAAACTGTCCATCCTCATTTTCAGTGAAGTCACACACTGATATCTCCCAGTGACAGATTTAATCATTTACAGGATTATGAAAGCTTATTAACTCACTTTATTAGCTGTCTGCACACTGCATTGTTGCTACAAGCACATGAGAAACGTCTTTCCTAATCTGGCACAGCAATGTGATGATTTAAATCCAAACTTAGTCAATCAGAGACGATAACAAGCACTACAGAGTGTGTCAGCATGGATAAACCCCGACAGGACAAGGCTGATTTCCCTAAAAATTTCCGTTTTTTGGAAACAGTTCAATTAAACATCATCCCAGACTTCTTAGTGGCTCCACACAGTTCGCTAAGTTTTCTAGCATTTCAGATATTTCTGCTCCTGTGCTCAGAGACAACTGTTTCCTTGGTTGGAAAAACACCAACTATTCAGAGCTCTTAGGCAGGATTAAGAACGGGGACTTCATCTTCCTGTGCCTGAGACATTAGAACAGCTACATCCACAAAAAAAAAAAAAAAACAGACAAAGAAACAGCTACGATAATGGCCATAAAACTGGCTGTAAGTGTGGATGAGACCCATCAGCTGACATGAACATGACTGAATAATGAAACAGTAATTCAGTCTGACTATTCATCTTACTGTTGATGATTTCTATTCGCTTTTTCATGACACGAGGTTGCACTTTTCCGGATTTTTCAAAATTTGAAGATTGAATTTGTCAGACTGAGAGACGCCCTGCTGTCTGCACTCAGCCAGAGATGGATTTTACGTGAAGATCCTTCCCTCTGTAACACTCCTGTGCGACCACATGTGGGCTGAGTGGTTTTATGGATCCAAAAACTCCAAACTGAGTCTTCTCAGTAGCGGATCGTATTACTTCAATTTCAGGAGGCACATTCTCCCAGTTCCACTTCCATTCGTATCATATCAATAATTTAAACTTGTTAACTTTATAGTTTCAAATCCAAACCTTCAGAATCTGGTGAAAAATGAGACGTCAGATTTAGTCGCCTGTTTTCCCTGTTCAATCCAACCTCACTGTGTAAATCCATCTCAGCTTTTTCACACATTACAGCAAATGACAAATGGTGAAAACAAGAAGGTGACATGCACATCAGGTCAAGCGTTAGATCTGAACCCGTGAAGCCGACAGGATGTCCGACATTGCATTTTCTCATGTAAAATCAAAGCTGGTGGCAGCTCCAGCAGAACAGACAAGTAGCTACGTAACAGTTGCTCCAACATTACAGCACAATCCACAGATGGAGCGCTGCACCTTGGAGGCCAGTTAGCTAACAGCACCCTGCAGAAACACCAGCTGACCCAACACAGCTTCACAAGGCTGGTTTCTGACCTACTTACATTTGTTGTGTGTGTGTGTGAGGCAGAGGAGAGACAGGAAATGAGAGAAAGGACTTGACTGCTTTTCATTCTGATCCTATCTATAATTGTTTTTTTTTTCTTCCATCTTCATTTCCACTGATGTTTCCAGCCAGAGCCTCTTTCGTCTTCTCATTCTCACTCTCTGCCTAGCAACCTCTCTCTCATTGGTCGGGAGAGCAGAGAGCAAAATGGCCAATTTATAGCTTTGTGTAGAATTGAAATCTCTTTTCTGCATATAGATCCGGAAGTATCCATTCGACCTGGACCCAGAAACTCAAAACAGGAGAAAACAGCGCCTTTGTTGGGGACCATTTTCAACCAGACTTATCCTTTAAATTTTAGCGTCCTGGATCAAGCAAATGAATCTGTTTTCCTGCATGAGAAATGTTGCTTTGAGGTTACTCAGGTTTCCTTTTAAACCAGCAGCAACAAACTGATGCATCAAAGGCAGGAAATACTTCTACTCCTTAATCATCTTCCTCCTCGAGGGGAGACGAGAAGCAGTTTTTTCTGATTCGCTGCACTGACATCACTCAGTGGCCACCCAGTCAGCATCAAACACCGGGACCCCCTGAGCTGTGCGGCGAGATCACACAAGCTTTTATTCGGTCGAGCACCAAACGGCATCGGGCCCATGGTGCTGTGGAGGACAACGTGATGATGAAATGTACATGAAAGCGCTCAGTCTGAAGGGCACAGGATTAGGATATACATTAGCTCTCTCTCATGGGACTTTGCCAGACCTCAGACCTTCACTCACAAAGAAAAAGTGCCCCATCCTAGAGATGGAATGAAAAAGAACAGGCGCTTACGCTGCTCTTCAAAAAGAGGAGGCAGGCACAAGTGCATCATAAGCGCTCTGTCATTTTTTTGCCACTCAGAGGGATTTTAAACCGTTTTTTTGAGTGTGTGCTGATGAGTGCATTTACTAAATAAAGTAAAATGGATTTTGGCTTTTGCTGTCATGAACTTCAAAGCAAATTAATCCATAAATATATGTGAGAAATACATTTAAGCACTGAAAAATAGTTGGCCATATAAGTTGCATTTCTGTGTACAATTTATTTGCTGCTGAAATACAACAGATAATACACATAACCACTTAAACTGTGACAATGCTGTGAAGATGATGATTGATTCAGTTTTATTGGTTGACTTACCTCAGTGTTTGAAAGGTGCTATACAAATAAAGTTGCTTTGCCCGAATTAACTGTTTGATTCAAAAGTTTGACAAAAACACAGGCGAAGAGTTTTGTCTGATGTAATGCATTACAGTAGAACTGAGCTCAGTTTGATTCATTTATATGCGATTTTGAACACATTTTCCAGTTTGTCAGAATCAGAAAACCACTTCTGTCAATATTATGTTATTGATCTGAACCATTTTGCCATTGTAGAAGAGGCAAACAGATCAATCTGTCCCCTAAAAACAGCTTCAATAGACCAGAATGTAATTCACAATAACACACACACTGTGTTGTGAGAAATGGGGATGACTGTAACTGTAAAAACTCTCTCTCTCTCTCTCTCTTTGTGTTATTACACTGCTCCCGTTGCTATCGCTCTCTCCGCCTACACAGACTTGTTTTTTTTTCCCCACACATCAAAATGACACCTCTGCTCTGGGAGCTGTTAAAGACTCAAAGGTAGGTTGAGGGAAACGTACGTAAACCAAAAATTTCCAGAACAACATTTTATTACTCCTAAAATAAACAGAACATCACAAACCGATAAGAGAAAAAATACGATAGAAGCAGGGAGCTTCTTTCTTAAGCACAAACCCTCTCTTGTTCCTACAGAGGTGACGCTGATAATATATCTCCCCTCCTCACCTCCTCACATTAGAGCCTCGGGCGTCCTGCTGCAGCTCAGTAAGCTGATCCAGCAGTGTCTCGTGTTGGACAGTCCAGGCTCTAACCACAGTTTTATGTGCCGCAGTCATTCTGCACGGGTGACTTATTGACTGGATGCGCCCATGAATCAGAGCAAGTAATTAACGCAGGTCTGACTGTCTTTGATTGCCGGCTGTGTGTGTGTGTGTGTGTGTGTGTGTGTGTGTGTGTGTGTGAAAAAGGGCAAAGGGAGAACTGATATTTTAAGCTACAATGACCACAGTTCCTGTCTGGACATATGAGACACACAAACAGACTGTGGATTAAGGACGGCAGGAACAAAAACACACACTGTACCAGTCACTGGAACCACTGGTATTAGTACTAGACTCAGCTGCATCAGCTAAGTTCAAACATGACCTAGTTATGATCTGTTTACTAAGCGGAGTTGTACCAAATAAACTAGTACACAGAGAATAGTAGGTGTCCCCTCTCTCTAACATCTAAGTTCACGACCCTGATGAATCATTCCGGTCATTAGGGTTATCTCATGCTGGGCTGGGAGACTTCAGGCGGAGACAGAGCGGAGCTGGCAGGAATGAGGGCAGGGAGATGGGGAATGACATGCAGCAAATGTCCCCAGCCAGACTCCAGCTGAGGACACAGCAGTTCATGTTTGGCACTTTGAAGCCTGTGTTATGGACTTTGGAGTTTGATAGACTTTGTAGGACTGTTAACTGACCACTCGTTTAGGTTATTTAGGTAATATATTTTGATTTTCTATGTCTTCATTTTTGTCAATTTTCACCACACAAAACCAGTTTTGCCATTTTGTCAATTTCAACCTTTTAACCTGCCCCCACTGGCATGCAACTTCAAAACCAGATATGCCACAAACATATTTCAGAAGTTACCGTGCATGAAGTTTTCAGTTTTTCAATGCACAGTAAAAGTCTGCGTTTCACACATCAGATCTGAACCAATAAAACAGCCAAGCTGTCTCCCTATAACGCACACACACTCTCACACACATGACACACACTGAGGTGTAATTAGATATGAAGCTCCCAGGGTTACTGTCCACAATGTCACTTAATAACAGCTCATCGGATTATCACACATGATAATCCCATGAACCACATGTCCTTAATCTGACTCTTCAACTGAGTACATGTATGTGTGTGTGTGTGTGTGTGTGTGTGTGTGTGAGGGGGATGAAGCAGCGAGGGTCTGATTTATTGAGGACATGGAGCTGAAGTTAGTCTTTTTGCTTTCAGTGCCATGCAGATTATTAGATGAAACACGTCTGACATTATAAATGTTAAAATCAATCTTTTCAGCGATCACTGGCTTTGTTATGTTTCCTAAAAACTTCAGTGTCCATTAAAGATCCAAGTTTAAATGAACCTTGAGATGAGATCATTCTGCCAACTGCTGTTTCCAGGATCAAGAAATCACTTTTAATGTGTGTGTTTTTGTCTAGAATGAATTGAGGAAGAAAGGAACAAAGAAAGAGAGAATAAAAACAACCTATGACTGGACTCAGGTTTAAGCTCTCACCTTGTATTTGGCGGTCAGCTGCTCGGTGGCTTCCTGCTCCTTCCTCAGATCCCCCATCATCCTCTCCTTCTCGCCCAGCAGCCTCTGCTTCTCCTCGGCCAGCAGGAATTGGTCTCCTCTGATGGCCTCCTTCTCCCTCTCCAGCCGCTGCTCCTCCAGCTTCACGTACTCCTCTGCCTCCTTCTCCACCTCCTCGCCCTCTGTCTCTTCATCCCCATCTCTCTCCCAGCCCTCGCCTTCCACCTGCTCCTTCTTCTGTTTGCTCCTCCACTTCTGGTGGTTGAGCTGGGCCCTGAGGCGAGCGATCTCCCTCTGGAACTCGCGCAGTAGAGCATCCTTAGGGTCCTCGTTTAATCTTGGCTGGTTCTGGATGTTCTTGGCTCTGTTGGCGTAGCGGAGGGTGGTGAGGGTTTCGTCATAGTGCTGGGGCGCCGGGCCTAAGGTAGCGACCATGACCGTCTTTGCATTCCCGCCCAAAGAGTCCTGCAACAGCCGAGTCAGCTTGGAGTCCCGGTACGGCACATGCCCGCTGCGCCCATCTGCTAGTGCTGAGATCACATTCCCCAGTGCAGAAAGGGAAAGGTTGATCTTGGCGGCTTCTTTGAGGCGCTGTCCCTGAACGCCAGTCTTGGCTTGGCGCTCACTGCCTGCCAGATCCACCAGGTTGAGTCGACCAACTCGAATGTGCTTCCTCCCATCTGGTCCAGGCTGGCTGCACTCCACCGTGATCAAGAACAAAGCATGGGACCTGGACGAGTGTTCGTTCATGTCTGTCGCCCCAACTGCCCTCGCCTGGTTGCCCACATTCATCACCTCCTCAATCTCCTTGATGCTCTTGCAAACACACGATGTAAGATCTTGGACGTACACCCCGGTCTCTGGACTCTCTCTAAGCTCCAGGGCTCTGGCATTGGCATGGTTAGGATCGAGGAGATCCCGAACCTCCTCCTGATAGATCTCGAGGTAGGACGCCCGCACCAGGTACTGCTTATCAGACTGTGAGCGGGAGATGTGTGTGAAGATGTGGTCGAAAGCGTTTGGAATCACACCCCGTTTCTCTGGGTCCAACCACACACCCTGCATGGTGTACGTCTTTCCGGTTCCGGTTTGTCCATATGCAAATATGGTCCCATTGAACCCCGCGAGCACTGAGTCTATCAGAGGCCGCACACTCTCGTCGTACAGGTCTCGCTGTTTGGAGCTTGCATCGTAAACTGCATCAAATGTGAATGTTTTCTGGGGCTCGCTGGCCGGTGCGCGAGGGTTTCTGAGGATCACCTGTCCAAGCCGCAGGTCCATCTGCACAACGCCCCCTGCAGGCCCATTGGACTCCTCTTTCCGGTTCAGAGGGCGGCATCGAACTACCACCTTCACTGACTCACTGCTCTTATTTTTTGACATGACGTCCCTCGGATTCGTTTAACAAAATGAATTTATGTCACTTTCATCAAAATATGCTGCAAACCCTGATGAAGCCAGAGATGAATATCCTCCTGTCTGCCTGTGACTTGTGTAACCACTGATTGTAAAATCATTAATAACAAATTCAGTATGGCTTCTTGGTCATGTCATAAAGGAAAACCGCTCCAGTGCATAGTAACACAGACTCCTCTAATTACCAGTGCAAATGATGAGGTGCCACTGTTTCTAATGGCTAATATCCTCTGCTTATTGTCTGTAGTATGAGCCTGAACACAGACAGACGGTCCGCAGCTCTCACGCGTTGGATCGACGCTCCATTGCGGTCCCGTTACACGTCCAGATTCACTCGGTGAAAAAAGACATCCCACAAAACATTCGGTTCAGATATCATGCCGGTGTCGTCTTGATTTTAAACACCCGGTAGATCCGCCACAGACCGCCGTCTGCATCTTCCCGTCCTCCGCTCACAGATGCTCCGAAGTGGATTTGCGGCTCTTGGTCTGTGCGGAGACCCAGCGCTCTCCCTCTCCTCCTCCTGTACGCAAAACACACACACACACACACACACACACACACACACACACACACAGTCATTCAACCACCACACCCCACATCACTGCGGAGTGGAACAAAGGACCATGGGAAATGAAGTTTTTCCCCTCTGAGAGTTGATTTTTGTCCAAGGCTGCCACCAACTGGTGAGAGAGACAATGACAAGTAAAAATTTAAAACCCGGTAACATACAGAGTGGAAAAACTCTTTGATACTGCATGAATACAACAAATGCAGTATATTCCGCATCCATTTATTCCAGATTGTTTTTATGGTTGCACCATTAAATCTAGATAAAATACCCAAGATGTCTTGTGCTTTATTTCAAACACAGCTGACATATTTGTCGTGTTTGGAACTGAAGCTCTGATCTTTTGCAGACCGTTTGTGCTTATAGATAATTTTGTGTTACCTGTATTTCTATGTGTCATTGTTTATCAATACTGACACACTGTTTGTCACGGTTCTCTATGTGGTGCACTTAAACAAAGACAATTATTTACTCCTCATTCCTAATTAGACCCAGAGAAATGAATGGTATTCCCCTTAATCGTCAGTGAGATATCCAAGCTGGTTTCCCATCACTTCTTACACAACTGTGTTTTCAAAGCGGCACAATTTGAGGACAAGAGGCCCAATGCAAAATTAATCATTACAGGGCTTATTTAACCATCACGCTCAATCAAATATGGCACAACAGCACCACCTGGTGAAATAACGGTGGACTACACGCTGACCTGCAACTGGTCAAAGTCACCACAGGAGGTCAGAAGATTCATGTGAGCGAAGGTAACTGTTTCCAGGTGAAACGTAAGAGGTGACACCGTGCGAGGGGCGTGGTGGTTCTGGGTGATTCCCTATGAAACGACCAAAATTCAAGTACAATTCAAGTTCAACGGGTTACTGCCAATGTAGACCTGAGTGACCACAAAGGGGGAAGGCACAGCCACACAGGGGAATTCAACACGTTGCATTTTCCCTCTTGTGTGGAAGACCTGGTTGACACAAACAACTTAACAACCCTTAATATGTCACTTCACCATGACGCATTTAATGTTATTGTAGGCTTGTTTGGTATTTGTTTGACATTTTATGGAGCAGAGCCAGAAAAATTACCCGCATGTGTAGTGAAAATCCCCTTGGCTCAGATGCTTGTGGCATCACCTTTTATGACTCATTCTCAGGGAAGTGCACATCACTGTGACGTTAGAGTGCGAGGTAGACTTTCCAAGTGTGTGGGGTCAAGGCACTGGAAAATAAGATGCCAGGAATATTTGCCTGTCAACCTAAACAGCTGAAAAATACCCAGAAAGTTCTTCTACAGAAATGTTTACTCCCTACATCCTCCACTTAGGGTCATCAAATCTGCTGCTTTTTAACTGTGACCATCCAAGCCGCAGCAAATTTGCAGCCTCTGACCCTGGTTAGATCTTTAAAACTAGGTTAACATAAATCAGACAAAAAAAAAGAAAGAACAGATAAAACAGAATCAAGGTAAATACAAAAGGTCAGATAAAACAGTTTACTATCACAAAGACAAAAAAAATCAGAAACTCCTCTTAATTGAGAATCTGGAATATTTGGCATTTTTGCTTGAAAAATGACTTAGATGACTAAACATTGTTTACTGTTGAGGAAAACAGCAATTTTCCAAGCTAAACATAAGTGCGGGGTGTCCTTGTGGACTATTGATCAACATGCATACCATGTACCATTGCCCAGTTACCCCCTCTCAACAATCCACTGTTGTTTAAAGCAAAAGTGCCCCCCCACAAAAAAAAAATACCTAAAGAAGAAGAAGAAGGCAGACTTCCTCCCTTAAATGTGCATAACTATCACTGCCAGAACAGTGTAGACATTTCAGTGGTAGTTTCTTGCTGTTTGTGAGAGTGTGAGACGAACCCTGGGGCCCCATGCAGCACAATTCAGGAATGCATGCTGATCTGGGAAGATTTCTGTGTGAAGACATGATTTATTAGCGTAACAGAGATTGCTTCACTAAGGAGGAGGGGGAGGAGGAGGAGAAGGAGAAAGAATACGATTACAATATAGGCTAAAATAAAAATTAACCTCTGTAGCATCTGTTTTAAGCTACGCATGGGATGAATGAATAAGTGTTTCTAGTTGTAGTCTAGTTAAAATAATTAAAGTTTTAAAACACAGAGGCCCTCTGCAAGACAAGGCCAGATGATGGGAGGATGGAGGACCTGTCACAGCTGATATTGTATTTGTGGTGCAAATTTCAAAGAAGTTTGCAATTAATCAGATTATGTAAACCTAAATGATATGGAGTAACCCTGGGGCCCCTGGGCAGTTGTCCACTTTGCCCAGTTGGTGATCCAACCTGCACCATACGGTCAGGGTTTCAGCTTTTCCAATACTTTGGTTCATTTATGTAACAGTTGGTTTTTGTTATAATGAGCAATGCAGCACAGAGCTGCCAGGGGTGGCTGCAGACTCCTAACTCTTGTTCATTCTTTCCTTTCCTCTGACTTCTCTCTCTCTCTCTCTGTGTGTCTTGCTTTATAGCTTTCTGTCTTCGGTTGTGTCAAGTCCGTACTTGGCAGTAGAAAGCAGGGCATACTCAGCATTCCTAAGGAGTGTCTGAGAGTCAAACTACTCTGACAGGCGGAAGAAGGAAAGAGTAAAAGACTCACACGCAAGAACACAAAGTCAAGTCTACAGTAATTATGTGTACATGCACTAACTAAGAGGATAAAACGTCCTTACAGTTCAGAAAGCAGAGGATGTGGGAAACGCCCGTAACAAGCAAATTAGTTCTTAAATATGACATCACTTAGCCTGACTCACAGCTGGGATAGTCACCGCATCAAATGCCAGCTTACCATGAAAAGCGAAACACACCCCGGCTGGAAGAGGTCCGCGTGAAACTGGCCGCCATATTGGATCGCTAGAGTCGTTCCTCATATTAAAGCAAAGGGAGATTTGAGCCTAAATGTCTGAGGAACATGCGCAGTAGCATTTGCCCTTTCACTCGCTTGCCCGTCACTCTAAGGCACGCCCTTTTACCCCTCGATGTGCACAAGCATAGCCAATCATATTAGAGCGCTTAATGGAGTGACAGCAACATTCACCAATCGCAGCACTGAAAATTGACAGAAGGGGGCGGTGAAAGGGGCGTGGCCGTGGGCCCAGGGTGTCGCCGTGGTGGCTCCCATTCGAAGGCGACGGCGGTCGTCTATATTTCGGTTCTAATCTCTTCAGAAAGAAAGGGAGAAATAACTCCATACGGACAGCGAATCTGACACACTTTCAAGCTGAGATCTTTCATCCAAATTCCTCTCGGTCGAGCTTGCGGCAGGGCTCTGGAATGACGGAGTGTGCCGAGAATTTGAATTAGCTCGCCTTTAGTTTGAAGAAAGAGTGAGTCGGGGTAGAGAGAGAGAGAGAGTGAGAGAGAGAGAGAGGAGCCATTTTGTCCCGACTGTGTGGGAGAAAAGAAAGAGTGGAAAAGAGGAATCACACGGGAGGCGATCCTATTTTTTTTGCTTTCTGTTCTCATGCTGTAAGGGGGAAAACAGTTAGGCTCGGGAAATATCCTCTCGGACACGTCTACGGACACGTTATTTGGGTGGTATTTAGCCAACTAGCTCGCCAAGCTAATCAACAAATCCCAGATTGTTAACTGTTAACAGTCAAGAGGAGCGGGGCGGTTGGTCGGTTTGGCGAAGGAGCTGGCTTTAGACTTCACATAGGCGTGCCAGATCACCCGTTTATTGTATCTGCCTGGGTAAACACAAGCTGTTTTTCAATGGCGAAGAAGACGTACGACTTGCTGTTCAAGCTGCTTCTGATCGGAGACTCGGGCGTGGGGAAGACCTGTGTGCTGTTCCGCTTCTCTGACGACGCCTTCAACACAACCTTCATCTCCACCATAGGTAAGAGGACCAGGGGGACACAGGCGCTGGTGTTAGTATGTTTGACCAGTTTGACAGCTGGGATACTCGCCTGACACTACCCTGCAGCTGGAAATGGTAGACAGGACATATTTGGTTACCCTGTGTGCTATCAGCATGCATCGGCTCTCCGGGCCTTCACAGGTTAGCTGGGAAGCTAGCTGTGCAGCTTTACGAGCTCTTGGCTGAGTGCCACCCCTTCTCAAATGACTGCGACTTTAATAACAAAACACGAGTATTATTTCCTTTTGGCTTACCTGTAATGGCAAATACAACCGGTTTAGGTTTTAGAGGAATTGCTGTCATGTCAGTTGACCCAGTGACTGGTAAGCTAACTAGGCTAGCGGCAGTACAGGGCCGTGCTGGGGTTACACCAGCACTAAAAACTGTCGTTTACATCTTAGTATTACTCTGTATGGCTCCATGGGTTTCTCACTTTCATGTTTGAACAGACCTCTGTATCTTGAAAATTAAAACCTCCTCCTTCAATATCTACATCTTATCTAGAGCAACGCATTATATCTTTTATGGAGTTAATTTGTTTTGTAGAGCTGCAATGATTAGCTGATTAATAGATAAGTTGTTTGGTTGAATATTAATCAGTTATCAAACTATTTTTTGATGGTAATGGCAAAAGTTTTTGCTTCTCAAATGTGATCATTTGCAGCTTCTTTGTCATATGTGATAGTTCATGAAATGACTTAAAATGCGCCCTATTCACAACTATTTATTGCGTATTGTGTTCATAGACCAAATAGTTAATAGTTGATTAAATAGAAAATAATCAATATTGTCAGCCCTAATGTTTGGATCATAAGTCTAAATAATTGTGGTGGAAGATCTCCTTCTGAAATGTCGAGGAGCAGAAATATAAAGTAGCAGAAAACGTACTGTAAAAATCCTGAAGTACAATTACCTCTGATTTTATTTTTAAGTGCTAAAGTAAATACACTTGGTAACTTTCCGTGTCTGCTCAGAGGAGAACCATAAACAATTCATCATGGTGGCATCATCAGCCTTTTTCCTGTCTGATCTCTACGCATGCGTCCAGCATCGCGCTCACATGAGTCAAGTGTGAAGCTATGTCAAACCCCTGCACAGCCCAAGTGGAGGCTCCATTTACTCCTGTTGCTTAAGATCAGTGCTGAGTAATAATGTAATATTAGATGTGTTTTGATGAACCACATGAAGCTGCCTGTTTGCAGTGCACTGGCATTATATCCTTTACTTTCAAGCCCAGTTTGTTGAAACCCAAGTGTTGACGACTCCGCCAGACTGTACGCCTAAGAACACGCAGCCATAATGGGCAACAGTGTTCCCAGTGGCATCCAGGCTAGATTAGATTTGTTGAGCTTCAGCCATGAACTGTCGCTCTGTTGCAAAGCTTGCTGTCACATGTAGGTATTTATGCATTTGTTTATGGTTTTGTCTCTGATTTACCTTTGCTTTGTCTTGCAGTCAGCCTAGTATTTGTGCAATCTTGCACCCAGTCTTGTTTCTCAAAATGCTGTCATAGTCTGTGCTGTCAAATTAGGAACAAAGTTATGGTGATTATGTGCCTTATTTGAGTTAAAGCCATTATATCAGAGCTCTGTCAGTTCAGAGGGAAGATGTGTGATGTTGGTGAGATGCAGGAGAGCAGACTGAATAGTCAGTAGTGACCTTTGCTCTGTGCAGGGGTGCTTTCCCTGTTAAGTTGGGTTGCAAGTCAAGTATGCCTCTGCCACGATGACTGTACTGAGAGTACCAAGTTAGTTGAAGACCCATAGTTGATGGCGTGTGATGTAGTGACATAAAGCAATATGCTCTTCCCTTGGGAGAACCTGTTTAACCCAGGTTACATGGGCGCATAGTGGGAATGAAAGAGGCACCGTTCTCTCTATTCCAAGTCTGTACCATCCAAATGATTTTGAAGCTTTTATTTTAAGGTAAAGTAGTTGCATAATGTTGCGTTAATGTTGTGGTTTAGTGGCTGTTTAAATGATCAACGTTTCTCAAAGCGAGGATGACACCGTCTCACTGGATGTCACTACTTTAAACATGCTCAGTTTTTTCTAATTTATCCAAGAATTTCATTTAAAAAATTGGGCAAAATCTTGTTAGTTAACAAGATAGTTAAGGTTCAAGAGCTGTTACGTGACTACAGCACAGTTGTCATCCAGTCACAAGCTCCTATCTGGTCTTGTCTTCGTTCTACATCTGTACTCAAAACAAAGCAGCATGCAATGTGTTAAGCTGAAAAAAGTTAAGAATATGAAGGACATAGTCCATCTCGGATCATGTAATCCAGACTTGCAGTTGCCTGATTTTACTAAATTGATTTTTAGATATTACCAAGCCCTAGTTGACATACGCCTTGCCAGGAAAGTAAAGACCTGTTGGTTTTACTTCTGAACAAACCAGAACCTCAGAAGTAGGTAATGCTGAACTTATTCCTCAGCCAGTGATATTATATGATCTGTGATTTCATCTCTGTTTTCTGTTATTTTGCTGAAGTTTATAGTTGCCAGTGTTTTGGCACACTGTATGATCAGTACATGCATTTAAGCACTGTAGTGCAGCCAATACCAAATGGATACTGGTTAAATTAATAGAATATTGTTGTTATAACATATGAACCCGTTTCAGACCCTGACACATACCAAAATCCAAAAGTCTGAAAGGAAATGAACTTTGGGCAGAAACAGCAGAACCGCGACATGTGAAATAGGAGTGTGTTCTTCCTGTGACACAGTACTCATACCTTTGGAGACACAGATGCACAGCTGCTTCTCAAAATACCCCCACTGGAAACCCCCCCCCTCTCTCTCTCATCAGTGCCTCATACTCGTTTCCAGTCTTCTGAGCGTCCCTCTCGCTGCACTTCCCCCCTTGTATATTAGAGGTTATGCATGTTCAGAGTGCTGAATATGCATAATGTTGCAATCTGAAATCTCTTTCCACAACACATCATGAATTTTGCATGGAAACTGGCAAATAGATTGAGGGGAAATTCACGCCTAGGAATGGTTCCTCTGCTTTTGAAAAGAAAGCCGTTCATAAACCATGTACTTTCTGTGTAAGACTTCCAGTTCAGCATTCAGCTCTAATAGACAGTGTTATTCTCTTCTGGTGAAGTATGCCCACTTTTCCAGTGATTGAGTCAGTGTTGTGTGATTGCACAATGCCCATATTTTCTTGACAGCTTGCAAGTGCACCAGGAAAAAAAAAAGCCTGATCTACTGTGTTTTTACTTCTCACTTGGAACCGCACTAATATTACCTGATCCTGCTGGGCCTGCTTTTGAGTGCTTAACTTTTTTTTTTTTTTTTTTTTAGTAATTTTTATCAAGAAAACCCAACCTCTATTCCAAATTGAAAATCAATGTAGGCAACCATAGCTGTATTTAATTTGCAAAACTATCCCCCCTTCCTTTTGTCTCTTTTTCTTTCTGTCCAACTATATCTTTCTTTTCCTCCCTCCCTCTCTCTGGGGTGTGAATAATATTTAATGAGTCATACTTTGGCAGCCAGTTCTTTCATTATTCTACGGTCCTGCCCCACCTAGAGCACAGCTGTTTCTTGGTCTTTTTAACTAGCCACAGTTTCTGACCGGAGCAGAACTGACAGCTCAGTATTTAACTGGCAGATACTACTTATTGGCCGAAAGAGAAAACAGTGGTGAATCACCCTGTTTTTTTTTTTAAAAACAGGCCTCCTCCAGGCCTACACAGTTATGACAAAGATCGTAACCCTAGTTATTTTGCTTAATATTGTGAACACGATAATTCAGAGTCGGGACATCAATTAATCAGTTAACAGTAAATTAATGGACAACATTTTTTTTTAAACACACTAATAATCACTCGTTCCAGTTGCTGCTTTACAATGTCTTTTGAGATTGTAAATCAAATATCTTTGCGTTAAAAGCAGTTTTGCAAACATCACTCTGGAACTTAGGGAACTTGGGAACTGGAGCAGCATTTTACTGACCAAAGGATTAATCTCTTAATGAAGAAGAAGATCATCTGCAGCCTTGTTATATGTTATATGTTATATAATCATTATCATCTTTACTTGCAGCCCTACAATAAATCAGTGGGATGTACTGATATGGGTTTGTCTACTTTTTGCTGGTATGAGTCACACTGACTCAGTGTTTGTAGTGTTTCTAAATGCTTTAGGGGTGCAACTAACAATAATCACAATAATAATAGTAATAATGATAATTGTCACTCTGTTGAAACTTAAAAAAAAAAGCATATCACCAGTTTCCAGATACCAAAATGAAGCCCACAACCCAAACATATTGTATTTTTCCTTGATAAATGATTGAAATGATAAACTGGTTTATGATTAACTTAATGTCTGTCAGCGCACTGATTAATCGACCAGGTTCAGATTCCTGACCTGCTTCGCAGTTAGCTTGTTTGGTAAGGCATGGTTTTGCTATAGTTATGCTCAAGTTAACCAGTCGAGCAGTTTCTAGACCGTGGGTTACTTTTCATAGCCCCTGAAGTTCAGAGGATAAAATATAAGAGACGAGGCCAAAAACAAACCTTCTGGATGAAAGGAAACATCGCTCGTGGTTTGTTGGTTATTTGTAAAATTCAAAAACCTGCACACGTAGAAAAAATCGTGTGCTCTCCCACCGCAGCGTGCGTTCTCTCACTGCACCGAAAAGCCCTTTAAGGCTTCAACATCAGATATGACTAACACTTCTAAAATATCATATCATGTTTCTGAGCACAGGTTTTCACAGTTGTGAGGTTATTGTGGCGCATGCGAATATGTTTTCAGGTTTCCTGCCTTAACCTGATTATGCCCAGTAACCTGGATCGCGTGTGTAGTTGCTTTCAGGCGTGCACCGCGACCCTCAGCTTAAGCAGACATTACCTGGAGGAGCTGTATGTGAGAATGCAAATGTCTGAATCAGTTGGACCAGACAGTAAACGGATGTCTGCTGATGGGCTCAATGTTTGGACATGACGCTGCAGAATCAGGAAGAGATAATGCCATTGTTTCTCTGATGGAAACAGTTGTCACTCACTTTCCGTTTCTCTCTGCCCCTCTCCTCCTAAATGTCTTTCTTTGGTAGTTTCTCATTCTCTATTGTTGTTGCCTCCATTTCTCTGCCACTGGGTTTCTATTTCTCCCCACATCAATGCTAAAAGATCTCTGTTTGTAAGCCTCCATTTATCCATTCATCTCTTTCCCATTGTCGGTGCCTCACATGCTGCTAGTGCGCGCCTCCTTTTTGATAGATTTTGGGTATGCTAATGTATTTGTTTTGTTTCACAGGAATAGACTTCAAGATCAAAACTGTTGAATTACAAGGAAAGAAGATCAAACTACAGATCTGGTGAGTTTGTGGATGCTTAAGAGATGTGTCTTTGTTGTTTGTAGACCCATGTCAAGGTTCTGTATTTACTTGTATCCAAGCAGAAGTGTACAGGGCTGAACAATATGCTTTTATTTTGGTAAAAAATCATCTTTCGGCACAGCCTCTTCTGTCTGTACCTCATTACATCATAGTGAAACATCTGTCTGACATACCTCCCTCAAGCCCAGAAATATGCTAGAACAGGAAATGGTCATCAGTCCATCAGGAGGTCTGCTGCAGGGTTGTTATTGTACTCCGCAACAGCTGATTTTTTTCCCCAAACGAAATGACTTGATTTTTAACCTGATTTTCTGTTGCAAAACAGAAAATAATAACATTTTATCACATTAATATTCAATTTAGTTTAAGATAATTTTATCAAAATACTACAAAGTCAAGAATGAACTCCCATACGTTGTTAGAGCCGTAGCTTATTCAAGCTGTAATGTGAGAGTAAATACAAATTTACTCCTATGATTTTAAAACAAACAACACACAATTGTTGGTCAAATGTTACAAGGTTGGTACATGAAGCTGTAATTGATATCGTGGTATTTTTCCGATAAGACGACCATCTCCTCCAGGGCAGACAGAAGTCTCTTCATTCAGCTAATCACTGAGTGTTACCTAGAAGACTGAGACACCTGCACATCCACACCCACTGTTATGTGAGAAAGTACACACAATAGAAAGAAAAACATTACACGACAGTGAAACAGTAATAGTGACAGGCTTGCTGACGTTTAATACAGGACTTGGATGAAATTTGTAGAAAAGCATACTATTGTTGTGTGGTTGTGCTCCTGTTTACTGTTCTACTGAAATTTGACAGTAAATAAGAATCAGTACAGAGAGTCATGGGGCTGTATTTTGCAAGTTTGGTTAGTTTATTTTGAAGGTTTTCTCTGAGCATCTCTGTAGCCTTAGTAACACGTGCATATGAAACTTATAAAATATGGTTACTCATTCATAATTCTGATGCGACGTGTTCACAACACTGGCCTGATACTGTCCGTTATGCTGCCACTGTGGCATCACATTTTCTCCTCTTCCTGTCCAAGAACGTTGCGTCTGGATTTAACCTTCATGTGTTGCCGTACCACCCGAGTATGTGGTCATGCTCACCATATCACGGTTTGAGTAAAATCCTACGTTTACACAGCCTTTTAGCATTTCAAAGATTGCAATGAAACAAACTTTATAAGTGCAGGTTTGAATTGCCCTTGTGAGGCTGGCGCTCCTGGGACTCTTCTCTTTTCCTGTATCAGCAGTGATGGATGGATGGTGGCAGGGTTTCCCCAGATAGGAAAATGTCATAGTTGAGTTGCATGCCAGTGCAGACGTGTTAGGGACATGGTTTGCCTGCGGTGGATTTTAATGTGTGTGTATTAGGTTCAACTTGTCTTCGGCGGCGTAGCCGGCTTCTCAAGTGTAGTACAGGTTTTTAAAATTACGTTGTCCCTCTGGGCCTCCAAACAGAGATCTACCTCCTGCTCAGAGTCAGAATTGTGCTAATGAGGCATTAAATATTTTAAAACTTTTATCAGCCTCTATTGGCGACCAAAGGAACTGCATTACAATGACACTGACACTAGAGCTGATATAAATGAAATGTCTGTCTCTTGTGTGTGTGTGTGTGTGTGTGTGTGTGTGTGTGTGTGTGTGTGTGTGTGTGTGTGTGTGTTTAGGGACACAGCGGGCCAGGAAAGGTTCCACACCATCACCACCTCCTACTACAGAGGAGCCATGGGCATCATGCTGGTCTACGACATCACCAACGCCAAGAGCTTCGAAAACATCAGCAAATGGCTGCGCAACATTGATGAGGTTAAAAAAAAAAAACACACACACACACACAGTCATGATGCTTAACAGGATTTTATGAGGCTTTCAGTGAGTTAAGTGTTGGCACTGCTCTTGCATCCTTTGTTTTATCTTTGGCGTAATGACAAAGTGACCAATACTGCAGGGGAATGCAGCCAACGTGGCTAACTAGCTCGCTGATCTGTACGCAGTGAGCTGTGGAGCAGGAGTCTGCGACTAAATCGCATCAGATGAGCCAGGTGTCCATATGCACCTGGCTCATTGTACTGTTGTACTGTTTTACTTCATGACTAATAGATACTGGAGACAACTGCAAAGACACGTTCGCTGTTGCAGACTTTCAGTTATATTTTAAGGTTGATGTGATTGTAACAACAGCTAATACACTTGACCCTTGACAGCAGTTTTGTTAATGGGGTGATTTGTCATATTTACCATCAGCAGTAAACACCCACAGCATTATATAAACAATCTAAGTTCAACAGAAGCTTCATACTGTTAATCAGGAAGATTTTATATCTTCTAATACCACGTTGTTCTTTACAGAGCAGCAAGTTCTAGCTATATATTGTAATATTCCTGTAGTGTTGCATACTGTCCATACGTGATCCTCTCTTCCATGATGCGTGTCCAGCTTCTCAGGAAGCTTCATAACGGTGTCACTTACTGTTAAAAAGACGTTGTTTCGTCTACACAAACAGCATTGTTTTTTTACAGAGACAGAAAATAAGCAACACAATACCTGAGTGATGTGTGAGAGCCTTAAAAGCCTGCGCATTATGTTGCTGAGAGAGGATTTAACATGATCTGTGAGGACCGGTGCTTGCATCTGCGTTTTGTCGTAATGGATTTAAGGTCATAAGTGCAAAGACTAATGTATGTATCGTTTAGTGACGTCGGCCTCCAGCAGGCCTGATATTTCAGAATGATTAGGTGATTATTAGACAAGACGAGCTGTCTGTAACATATGGTCAGCGTGTCCTGCTGCTGAGCTCACCCCGTAGCCTTCGATGCATCTCTGTGGGTACTTATGCCTCAGGTTTAGCCTCCATTTCTCTGTTGCTTTTTCTGTGTTGGCGTTTCTTTCCCTTGCACCTCCCTTTGTGTTTGATAGTGTTATCTTACTCCTTATCACTGTGAGTAATATTCTGGGATCCATTTCAGATCAAACACACCAGATTAATCACTGTCACAGTTATTATCTTTACTACTGCAGGGTGCAACAAAACACTATAATGTCTCAGTCTGAGGGTGTTACTTTCTGAGTGAAGCGGATGGGGTGAGACTGCATTTGCCATGAACGCTTTCTTGTAATTTTTCTCACCCTCGCTCTTAAAAGAGCTTTAAATCCAGTAAAGGAAAAGGAAACGCATTACATTTCCTGCAAACGAAGAACTCGGCCTTGCTCGTATTGTACCTCTGTGTGTGAAAGCTTGTTGTTGACTCTAGAGAATAGGATGCAGGGATTTCTGCTGCTTGGAAAATACCTTGAATACAGTCAGAATCAGTGGTTCCTGGCCTTTTTTGGCTTGATATCCACTTTCAGTTCCAAGTTTGCATTTCACTGAGCTGTGACACCTTCAACCAAAAAAGGGATTTTTGTTTTAATTGCTTGTTTTAGAGCAATGACTTGGATTCTCACTCGCTCAGTCTGTCTGCCCCCTACTGGCCAGTACAGGCTCTGAAATGTCAACATATTAGCTGCTTGTGTTTCAATGGGGTTGATAGATTGACTTATGGGATTTAGTCCAAGTGTGAATAACTCAAAGTAAATGTTCCATTTACAGTAGGTGTGGGTGAAATCAGTGATGAAGGTTACGTTTAATGTTGCTGAAGTAATCTAACAATCTGCTCTTTCTTCTTTATCTTTCTCAGCATGCAAATGAGGACGTTGAGCGGATGCTGCTAGGCAACAAGTGTGACATGGAGGACAAGAGGGTCGTACCAAAAGCCAAGGGGGAGCAGGTGAGATGGTGCAGTCCCATGCATCTATGCGCAGCCCTGCCTCACTAAGGTCCTGCGTGCTGATTGGCTCATTTGTTGCTGTTGCTTTGCAGCTACATGTTCAATTCAGCGCCCCGAATGTAGACAAACCTCTGTTCATTAATTCTCCCGCAGTCAGTCAGATTCCAGTGTCATCTTTTCACACTGATAGCATGACGTGCTGAGAGCTGGGTCACATTTACATGAGAACACTGTTTGCTTTGGGCTCTTTCAGCACAGTATGAAGTAGCAGGGAAATGGCAGGAGAGAGAATTACAGAAAACCACAATGTTTGTTGAACACACAAAGCATAAAGAATAGATTTGAAATTGGGTCTTGGAACAGGTGAAAGGAGCATGGACTGTGTAATTACAACTTAAAACGTGTGTAAAAACAGTGCCTCTATAGAGAATGTGCAGTAAGCCGCTGTTTGTCCTTACATGCCTTAAAGGCTTATGTTCTCTAAGAGTTTCTTGGGACAGAAGTCACATGAACTGTATAAACAATGAAAAAAAAAAAATCCTTTAATTCTGTGTTTTGATTTCCCTAAAAAAAAAAAATAGCTGCAAAAACTGACGCACATGGGAATATTCTACAGACTGAATAAGAACGATCTCCTTCTAGAAAGTGCATTATTAAGGGTTTTTATTATTAAGGGTCAACTACCCTCATAAACCCTCACATGTTTTCTTGGGGGTTCGAAGTTGTTGCTTTTATGCTCAAAACAAAACGCTGCAGTGTTCATGAATATGCAAAATCAATAAATTGACATAGTTGGTGTAGTTGATGACACTGAAATATTACTGCAGCCAGTACAGTGCAGTTCTGACTCTAAGGAGGATTTTATTTTCAGGCTTTTAAAGACAGAGGAATAATTCAAACATTCTGTGCGTAGACACGTGTTCATTAAAATAATAATAAATAGACCATATATTCTGCATGAACTCGGCCGACCTGTGCGGTGACTGCACTGCTTACGCAGCATACGAGTTTTCTTGATCTCGGACTTCACTAAACCACAACACGTCCATATCACCGAGCAGATATGATTTCCTTTTTTCTAAACCGTCTCATCGCCGTTGCTCGCTTCTGTCATGTTTATCTCAACGGCCTTGAGATAAACATGGTGAAACCTTTGGTCTTCAGTCCAAAATGTTGGTCCTGGATCTCACTGTGAGACCAAAGACAGTCTCAGGCAAAGTGAAGACAGTGTCAGAAATGTAGGATCAAATTCTCACAGTGCTGCTACGACCCACATTTACACACCAGCCAATCAGAAAACAACATGAAACGACACAAAATACACTGGCCGGTTTTTAAATAAAGTTTAGCAAAAACAGACGCCACGCTCTTGAGCTTCTGTTAAGTTTTGTACCAGAATCCTTGAGTCAAATGTCTAAATTTTCTTCACTGTGTTCACTGGATTTCCCCCACGTGAGCGCTCTAACAGCAGATGGGAATGTTGACGCAGTGGTCTCTGCATTTCTTGACGTCACTTACGGTGCATGCCCTTTATTGGCATCCAGAGTTTGGTCATCCGATGTAGTCTCAGGCTCAGCACCACCCAGTTTCAGAGAGTCTGCTCACTCAGAACAAGTGAAGACAAGTGTCGGTGTGCAGGTTCTTTTTCGAGCTTCGGCTCAGAGCAGACTAGCAGTGACTGGTCTGTCTGCAGATTTAGCAACATCAGATACAGATCTGCTTACTCATACACACACCTACCTCACTAGAATGGTGTGCATGTGTGTTAATGTGCGTGAGTTGGTAACGCCAGTGATACCTGATACGCTGTTCTACTCAGGAGATCAGCTGCTTTATTTTTGGACGGGACCTTCACTCATCCTTCTGACTTGCCCTCCTTTCTTCTCTGCAGATTGCGAGGGAGCACGGCATTAGGTTTTTTGAGACAAGTGCTAAGGCCAACATCAACATCGAGAAGGCTTTCCTCACGTTAGCAGAAGACATCCTCAGAAAGGTAATTGTTTATTGGCGGAGTCGTTTCAGAATAATGTGTTTTTGTTCATTTACGTTTAATTGAACGTTTATATTTCTGTGTTCTTCGTCCTCGTCAGACGCCTGTAAAAGAGCCCAACAGTGAAAACGTCGACATCAGCAGCGGAGGCGGAGTCACAGGCTGGAAGAGCAAGTGCTGCAGTTGAACAACTCTCCTCTGTTTCACTCACACTAACGCACACAAACACACAAGCACAGACAGACATACACATACTCTCTCTCTCTCTCTAATTGCTAACTCTAACTCTCTCGCCCTCTAACCTGTCTCAAGAGTTTTTTCTCGCACACTGACACAGTCTCTTTATCAGAATAAAACAATAAACCACTCGTCTAACCCCCCCTTCCTCCTCCTCCTCCTCCTCCACCACCCCCCCCACCCCCCCACACACTCTTCACCATATTCTTCCATCTGATGATCATTTTTATTTCTGATAAAAAGAGAAATCCAGTCACGTTTCTTGTCATTTGTTTTAAAGGTTGTTTAAAAAAAAAAAGGAAAAAAAAAGAAAAAAGTGTGAAAAGACAAGCTCATATTTTTAATATTTCCTTTGCCTGAGCTTACCTGGTTGGACACCCTCACCCCCTCCACCCCTTTATCCCCCGACCCCCACCCACAGCACTCACCTTCAGTCAGAGGAAATAAAAAAAAAATAATAAAAAAAATCAAACAAAAAAGACGTAGGATTAACATTTTGTACATTTAGTGAGGTTTCTGTTGTCTAACCGTATTCGGTCATTTACAGTTTGTTACCAAGTGACAGAGGCGTGGCCAGCTCCTTTTGTATGTGGGGGTTTAATTTTGTCCTGTGCCTTATATGGAAGACGGGGGCGGGGCTGTGTGGTGGGCGGAGCCACATCCACCCAATGAAATTACAGTTTAAATAAATATCTGTCGGTTCAGGCTTGTCGTCACGGAGACGCCGGACTGACGCAGAAACGTTTGAATTTCTCCTCCAGCCAAGAGAACGGCATTATACAGTATGTCCTGTTTATTGATGTTTTATTTTTGTCTGTATGATTTATTTTACTTTTATTTTTTTTTCCCTATTTGGGTTGATTTATTATAATTTTTTTTTTTTCCTGCATGCAGATTTCTTTGGGTTGGAAGCGTTTCTGTAACGTTGTGTAACGTTTGCCACTGGGTAACTGTGGGCGGGGGGAGGTACAGAAGTTCTCTTTGGAAATTCAAACAATTTTGCAGATCCATTAAAAATAAGCTTGTTTAAGTTAACTTGTTTGTCCTCAATGATGTGTGCAGTCTGTGCTTTCATGTCTCCAGTCTTGTCGGGTTTTCAACAGGCGAAGTTTGGGAAGTTTCACGTTGTTGTGGGGGAAAAAATAAGTGACTTTAATCCAGTGCTGAACTTCCCACTGGACATGATTGGTTCATTGATCTATCTATTTTATTTTGTTCATTCAGGTCTCTGTTGCGTCAGTTTAATTAATTATATCACTAGGAATTATTGTTAATAACTGCTGGGAAATACTGAAAGAACTTTGGACAGTGAGATCATGAAACTGGTATTAAACTGGAATTAAAATGGTCTGGAATAAAAATGTGTGAAATTCAACCCGCAGAAGCTCTGAGGGCTGTTCACAGGTGGAACAGCGCAGGTGTCATTAATACATTTAGATTGTAGAGTGAATTTTCCTTAGATCCAGTTTAATAATTTATCGTCAAAGGTGGAAAAAAAAATGTTTTCAGATATTAAAAAAATGTCCAGCTGTCTCCGCTGTCCGAGAAGTTTTCAGACTTACTTGAATGTTACGTTGTAATGTGAAGTGAAAACTGGAAAACTCAATTCCAGATTCCGCCTCAAGAAAATGCTGTATTTGTTTTACAACGTGCGTCATTATACACACGAAGTACTTCCTGTATGTCGGAGCAGGGCGCTGTCAACATTAATACATACACATGTTTATGGTATTAGTAGTGGTATGTTCAGCGGGGCCGGTGGAACTGGGTCACTGGGCCTTTTTACTGGTTCCCATCATAACGTGTTTGTGTGGCGCCCTCTAGTGGCAACAAGCCTGAAAATCACAACGCTGACCCTGCATCTTTTTCCATGACTCGATCTTGATGTAAATTAAAGCCTGAATTAGTCAAGTAATCGATCAAAAGAAAATCCAAACTATTTTGATATCTGCTCAAGAAAAGTACAAATGCAAAAAAAACAAAACAATATTAATTAATATATATTCTAATTATTGATGCATTCATGTTTACACCCCTTTAATGTTGCAGCATGTAAAGACAGGGATAAATTAAATTACTTTAATTTACTGTTGGAAATCTTATCTGTAAAAATGCATCACATTTTATTTGGTATGTTTCTAATAATTCTAATGACAGAATATACTGAACTATAAAGTCTTATTTTATGGTTATATTTTGTACCATTAATCTGAAAAGTAGCTGAAGTTATCAAATAAATGTAGTGAAACAGGTATAGAATTTAAAACTGATTGCTGGTCTTAGCAGTCTGTTACGACTCAATAATACTAATAACAATACAACAGAGTTGGTGTGGATGTAAGACGTGTTTTTGTTCTTTACATTCTTTATTTATCACCCTCTTCCCTGTACCCAAACCTCCCAGAGCAATAATGTACACAAAAATAAAATTCTCTCCCTTACAATGAAAACACAAAAACCAGTGCAGAATGCCAGTGGTCACCATTAAGTCCATAACAAGTACATTCAGAAATCTTTTCCTAAACACAAAGAAAACTACAGCGGGCTACGAAGTCATCATCATGATATGTTAACGTTATGGAGAGCCGTCGATCAAGCTCTTCTTCTGTGTTTTTTTTTTTTTTTCCCAGTACAGAGGCACGAAGAACTCTGCACACGACAGTCAGCCGTAGTTTGTCAAAGGAAGTGGGTTTCAAGCTTGCCCCAGGTGCTCTCACACGATGTAGAGTACAACACAGGGATGTGATCAGGCGCTTCAAGGCAAAGCGTTTCTGGTCCGTACTGTAGTGTCTCCAGAAAAATGTATTTCAGGGTCCTGTGATCGTTATTTTCTAAATGTGGGTTATTACTGTAAAAAAACAAACAAACAACAACAAAAAAAAAAGTCAAAACCCACCTACTTAGTGCTTTGGTTGAGAGACGAAAGTGTGAACGGCGATGAAAGACAGTTAAGTTTTACAGAAGGCATTAAACCTATTCAGAGTCCTGTGAATTAGTGATCGTGGGTGTATGAGAGACAGAAATACAACGTAATGACAGAAGGCAGCAGCAGTGGACACTGACGAGGGCCTGCCCTAAGGGAAAAAAAAATAAATCGGAGGAGAAAGAGAAAAAATATTTACAACAACTGTGTACAACTTAATTTATAAATACATTTTAGGTATAAATTAGAAAAATAAAACAACAGAAACCTACTGTAGTTCAATCACACTACTGCTACTCTCATTTTAAAATGCCAGTCTGATTATTAACCCTCTGTATATTTGGTGAAACACACACACACACAAAAAAAAAATATCAAAAAGGCACAGCAATGAATAATTAGAGCAATTTATCCCTGCAAATCTCTATGAGTCACAACACTAAATCCCCCATTGCAACAGACATTAAAATATAAATTAAGACGATTTTCTTTTTTTTCTTAATAACCAATAAATGTAATTCCTACAGCAGGAATTCCCACTCAAACAGCATCTACTCTAGCATCACCAGTTACAATTCTCTTAAATAAATTAAGGATTTATTACGGGGGTTTGCGATAAGTCATCAAAGACAGCACCCTGAATTTTTTTTTTTTCTGCTTTCGGTTCCTCACATCATACAGTGTACCTCTCACACAGTAAAGGAGCAGTTTGACATTTTGGGAAAACACACTTATTTCTCTTTTGCCAGACATTAGATGAGAAGATCGATCCCACTCACTTCACTACCAAGATCTATAAAACCCACTGATTAACAAGTTACTTCTGGTTTGTTTGATCTATACAGAAACCAAAATATAAAAACAACAGGCTGCGTCTTTAACGGGGGGTTATATACGGTGGATATTAAATCTAATTATCCATGTTTGTATTTTACTGTGCTGTTTTGTATACAGGACTGTTACACAATAAGCAGCTGTTGTCGCACTGATATTAGGATCTAAAACCTGAAACAGAAACATGAGGCTTTGTGCTTTCAAAATGATGTGGCTTGTCAAGGTTGAGCGACCGTTCACACCAACAAAAGCCCCCCTCCCGGGCGATATTCATGCCTGACGCTGAGAAACAAATGAGCTATGAGTAGAGCTGCGACGATTAGTCTATTGACAGAAATTAATTTTGCTAATCGCATAACTGTTTCCTGGTATATATATATATATATATATATATATGTATGTATATTGAGGCAAAAATGATTTGTTGATAATTAAGCATATCTTTAGTCGCAGGCCTGGTCATAATGTGTTAATTAGCACTGAGCTTTAAAGGAGCTGGCGGGCAGACTGTTCCCCCGTTTCCAGTCTGATGATGAGCTTCATGTTTACCGTACAAACATGAGAGGTATCACCTAAATTCTCACCTAACTTTCAGCAAGAAAACTAATTAACATGTTTTCCCAAAATATCCCAAAATGATTCCTTTGACTTGCAGTGTATTATTATTTTTCATAAACTAAAGTCTGTTGATGTGATCTTGTGCTGCAGAGTGTTCTCACTGATCCTACAAACACAAACATACTTTCCTATGTTTAAGGTTTTAAATGCTGTACTGTCGCAACACACACACACACACACACACACACACACACACACACACACACACACACACACACACACACACACACACAGACCCC
>JBBMJY010000011.1:3890859-3957806 GCA_037833715.1 Toxotes lorentzi
CACACACACACACACACACACACACACACACACACACACACACACACACACACACACACACACACACACACTCCACAAACTTATTATGTACAGCAGGCAGCTCAGCCGGCCCCACACATTACACATAGACCAGGTCTCGGCCCTGTGGCCCTGAGCAACCGGCTGCCTCCTGCATCGGGCCCTCTGAGTCCGCCTCGTCCTCGTTGTAGCCCTCGTACTCGATGGGTTTGGGGCAGCTGTACGGGTGACCGTTGTCATCAAAGAAGCGGCGGAAGGTGAACTCGTAGAAGGCGTGCTCGGGGTGTTTGCCATTGCGGAACCAGCAGTTGAGGGTGTCGTTGTGCTTGTCCTCGCCGTCACTGTCGCTGCTCCACAGCTTCTCCGGGTCCACGGGGTCGAAGTTGGAGGTGTCTGTGGAGTGGGCGATGGTGGGGATGTAGGGCGCCACCTGCTGTCTCAGGTCGCTGGAGAAGTCGATGGTCTTGAAAAAAGGATGAGCTTTGATTTCGTCCGTGCCGTTCTTACCGAGGCGGTCCTCTGGGCCCCGGCACAGTTTAACTATGAGATCCGACGCCTCCGGGCTGAGCTTGGCTTGCGGGGGAATGTGCAGCGTGCTCTTCCAGTTTATCACCTGGTTTCAACAGAGAGGCAACATTAAAAAAAACAACACAAAAAAACCACAATGAACTCTGCGTAACACTTCACTGCTCACATACCTTCAGCTGTGTCTCCAGGGGTGTGGTCGCTAAGAACGGAGGTTGTCCAACAACCATTTCATACAAGATAACCCCAACACTCCACCAATCACAGAGCTGAGTGTATCCTGGACAAGATGAAAGACATGTTAACATCAATCATTCTGTAGCAGGAGGATCTGAAAGTCAGTGCTGTAACTGGTTAAGACATCTGTTCACGTTTGATTCTTCAGTGTATTTTAGTTTTTATTTCTGTGCATAGTTACAAAGGACACTGATATTTACAGTCAAATGTAGCTGAAATCATACACTGTATATATTACAAATACAATATTTTCCCATTTCTTCTTTGCTAAAGTGAAAATGTACTGTTTTTCTTTGTCATATTTGATAGAAAAGAGAATTTCCTTAGGTTTTGTGCTGTTGATTGGTCAAAACAAGCAATTCTGACAAACCAAAAGTCCTACGTGACTATTGTTTGCTGTGATGTTTGTCTCTGTGTCTTGTAGCTACATGTGCCTTTTGGCTTCAAATGTAAATGCTAATCAACAGAATAGAGAAAACACAGATCCTGTGAAGAGTGAACCAGATGCTGTCGTGTCTGCACATTAAAAGCTACCCTCCATCTCCGGTGCACTGTACCTGTTCGAAGAAGCACTTCAGGTGCTATGTAGTTGGGCGTCCCGACCAGTGAATGAGCCAGACAGCGCTGGTGCTGCCGGGCCTTCCTCCTCTCCAGAGGCTTCAGACGGTCTGTGCAGCGGCAGTTAGCTGGGTCTTCCCATTCCTTACTGAAGTCCATGCTGTCCTGCCTCACATGGTCCCCTGGAGACAGATCAGGAAGTACAGCGCTCATTACTCTACTCATTATACTGATCAGCTGTGGTTTTCGGACCAGGCACCTGAATGAAAACAGCGGGTGTGTATCTACACTGTTTTTACACTCTCCTTGCATCCAACATTTTCATGACTTTCAAAAATAGTTTTGGACTGTCAGTGATTTCAAGATTACAGCATGCATGGTGCCCTCCACTTACAGCTGAAACAATCAGCTGAACGGCAAAATTGATTAGCAATGAGTCTGATAGTTGGTGGATAATTTAGTTACTCATGTATGAGTAGTGTGTGTGTGTGTGTTTTCCTTGAAAGTAAACTGAATATATTTTTGGATTTTAAATTGTCTTCTTGAGCTCTGGGAAACTGTGATGGGACTTTTATTTTTTAAATATATATTTTCTGATATTTTAAAGACCTAATCCTGAAATTAATGTTTGCTGTTGTGACTTTTTGGACCTGACACTTGTATAAAAAAAAGACGGATACCAACCACTCTGGTAATACTTGGAGTCGTGCGTCCAGCGGAAGCCAGTACAAAGGCCAAAATCGGTCAACTTTATGTGTCCGTCTCTGTCTATGAGGATGTTATCAGGCTTGATGTCCCGATGGATGAAGCCCATCTTGTGCACGCTCTCCACGGCACATGTGAGCTCTGCGATGTAAAACTGAGCCAGCTCTTCTTTGAAGAGGCCGAGCCGGATTAGAAGGCTCATCATGTCCCCTCCAGGGATGTACTCCATGACGAAGTACAGGTTGTCCTTGTCTTGGAAAGAGTAGTAGAGACGCACCACCCACTCATTGTCGGCCTCAGCCAGGATATCCCTCTCTGCCTTGACGTGGGCCACCTGGTTCCTCAGCAGCACGTCCTTCTTACGGAGCGTTTTCATGGCGTACAGTGCTCCCGTGTCCTCTTTTCTAGCCAAACACACCTCACCAAAGGCGCCGATGCCGAGGGTCTTGATCCGTTTGAACATGGACTTATCCATCTTTGCTCGCTTTAGCCGGATGTAGTTGGACTCTTTCTGACAGAGCATCATACGCATCTGCTCCTGGGCCTCTGAAGACAGACCCACCTGGGCACACGGCAAAGAGAAAAGTGATATAAAATGTGTTGTAAATATATACTTAAAAAACACAAACACATAAACTGGCATTAAGAGAATCACTGAAGACAATCAATGCAAATAAAACCAGATGCAAAAATATATTTCCAACGTGTTATAATTATCCTTTTAGGCCAAAACAAAAATGCACAAACGGCGACATTATCGGTGAGATGAAGGTCATGGAGTGGCATGCATTCCCCTCAGCCACAGGGGCAACATGCATTCATCAGATGTAAGTGCATTTAAAATACAAAGAGCAGTCTCTTAACAGCAGCTTACTTGTGTAACTGACGTGTGTGGACTATTCTGTGTCACAGGACAGCACAGATACCTTTACCTTTTTAGATCAGCTGTTAGTGACAGCGAGGAGAGAAAGGAAGAAGAAGAAGAAGAACAGCTAAGAAAAAAACAGAATAATATGACAAAGACATCTCAGAGAAAGATAAAACAGTGGTGACAAGATAATTAAGAGAAGAAAAAGTTGGAAAACGGATTCATCTTCAAGATACATCTTTATCTGTGATCGATTAAGAAAATTCTTTCACCAATGTCGTCACTGATTTCTCACCCTTTGCATCTCACTTTCCAGCTGCTTCCTCCTTCTGATCCGCTGCTGATGGTTCTTCAGGATGTTCTCCACATGTTGCTCCATGAAGAACTTGAAGGCCTGCGGGGAGTACAGCGCGACTCTGCCGGACTCCCCCCTCCGCTCCTCATCCTTCTTGTTACGACGGACAGGAACGGGCGATGTCGTGATCTGTTTCTTCTCCTTCTCTGTGGCGCTTTTGGGGTTTTCTGCCGTCTTGTCTCTGGAGCCGTCACCGCTGCCGTCCTCCTCCTCAGCGGGCTCGTCCCTGCCAGCGCTGAGCTTATTGGCGCTTGGATCATAAGCTGGGGGACAGGGTGCAGTCGCCTGCTGGAGGAGGTGCTTAGGGTAGGGGGGAGGTGGACCCTGGTAACTGGGTACCTCTGCTACGACAGGGATCTGAGGAACAGGCGCTGAGGGCTCTGGGTAGGCAGGTGCAGCTGGAGGGGGTGGAGCCTGCTGCATCCATGGAGGGTGTGTGGGTGCAACGGCGGTGTGTAACTCAGGTTTGTGAACACGCATGCTTTTCACTGGCTGCAGGATGGGAGCTTGCGTGATGGCGGTGACTGTGGTGGCTGAGGGCTGGGAGCTGGCTGGGTGGGCCACTCTGCCATTCAGCTGGTGGTTGTTGAAGGAGTTGGAGCGGACAGGCATGTTGTGCTGCCATGACGGGGACAGATCCTGGTTGCTGCTGTTGCCAGAGGAAGACTGTGGCTGGTTAGGGGCAAGAGGCGGTTGTGACCAGGACTGAGGAGGACCTATGTTGCACATGTCAAGGTTGTGACTGTTCCGGTTGGGAACCATCAAGGACTGAGGGATGTTTCCACCGTTGACGTAAGAGGGAGAGGACGCTGGTCCTCCTGCCTGCATCTGCTGATCAGTGGGACTGTGCCGGCTGCTCTGGTTGACTGGGTATGGGGGAGGAGGCTGTCGGCTCCCCCCCGCCAGGTAGTCTGGCTGAGGGGAGCCATTCTGAGACCAGCTGGAAGGGAAGGTGAACTTATTCCCTCCAGAGCTTTGCATTATGATGGGCTGGTGGCCCACAGACACTGGGCTGATCCCACGCTGATTCTGAGGCGCTGCAGCTGTGTACCCATCAGGCCAGGCCCCCTGGGGTACCGGAGAGATGCGGGACACAAAGTAATCCATGTTACCAGAGTAGCGCTTGGTTGATGGGTTGTTGTCCCAGGACGTTGCAGGAGGCATGGCACTGCGGTTTGGAGGAGGTGTCACACTGCGCACCTGAGGCGGCAGTGGAGGGTTGACTCTCTGGCTGTTGGCAGGGTGACCCTGTGGGAAGGCGGAAGGCGGTCCGGGGCTGTCAGAGCGGTGCATCATTCCATCTACCATGATGGGACCATGTCGAGGAGCCAAAGACTCCTTAGAGCCTTTCCAGCTCGGCCTCCTCAGCACAGCCTGTTGCATATGGGAAGCACCTAAAGACACATAAAACAGTACAAATACAGTCATGGTAAAGTTAGAAATTTAGCTGATTCCTAAACTATAACAATTTGTAAATCCTCTATGGTTTAGTCTGTATGAATAGGCGGTGTTTAGGCTTGTCATCGTGTACATTTGACTCCACTTTCGTTACCCTGTATTTACTTTTTGTGGTTTTAATTGAGGTCCAGAACAGTTGTCGCAACGCTCAGCCACACACACAAAATACTTGTTCACAATACAGTATGTTGGCAACCATCACAGTGGTGACATACTACAAGAAATGCCCCTCCTTGAATGCATTATTACCGACAATGTGTGAAAAACATGAACCTAATTTCCAGTCAGCTTCGTCCATTGAGTGATGCAGTGACTCATACTCTTTTTCTCAGCACGTATTATCATTTCTTCAAGCTAATGTCCCAAATCCTGCAAACAATATCGAGGCTGAATGAACACGCCTGGATGGAAGATAAAAGGAGAACCAGCAGTTAATCCCAGTGGACTGTTTACGTACCTGGGGCTTTCAGGCCTGTAATGTTGGGGTTGGCAACGGCCATCTGTTCCCTCATCGAGTCCTGGTAGGTCACCTTACCCATGTAGTCTATAGTCACCCCCATATTGCGACTGTTGCTTGGCTTAAGGGCAAAAAATAAATTAATGAATGAGTGAATGAATAGATAAATAAAGGTATTGTTGAGGCTTGGTGTGCAACAAGATGAAAACACACTGTAATTAAATTTAATATAGGGTTAATTATGTAGCAAGCAAGCTATTAGTTTTCTCTTGATCAACTATTGAATTAATAAACTTAATAAAATAGTAGCTATCCACTGTATGATTTTTTTTTTTTTTAACTGTTTATGTGTTACAACTGATCATTACTGAACTGCATACATTTCATACCTGGATTGCACGCACTGGATCCAAACAAGTGGCGACTGCCAACTTAGAAACCACTTTTGTATTCTCAACTGTACAAGCCCGTCATTCTACTTTGCATACTTGTAATTTTCCAAATAATATTCCCCTAAACAAAGTGCACCACGTGATTATTCTCTATTATAAAGTTATGCATGGAATGACATTCCACCACAATCCTTCACAATAACCTGTCTTGGTAACAAATAAAATACAAAAACTCTAATCTCACCTCCTCGAACCCTGCACAGGGGGGTTCCAGTGACATGTTTTTGTTCACCTCGGAGCCTGAAGTGTTGGCCTCATTGGCAAAAGGCAACAGGGATTTCCGGATCTCCTGTAAGGCCTTATGGTATGGGTGTTTGAGGTTGCTGCTGCGCCCTTGCTGCCTTGGATCCTCAGGAAGCATTTTTCCAGCTCCGCCTATGTCCACTTTAGGTGGGTCAGAGGGTTTGGACAGGTTGCGCAGGCTGTTCCTTATTTCCTGCAGCATCTGCTGGCTGTTGCCGCTGTAGTTGCTGGCGGGGAACGTTTTGGGCCTCATCTGTCTGTATCCTTCTTGTTTCTCCCCTCTCTTCATGTAAGAGCATGTATGATGACAATGAAGGGGATGAAGAGGATGTCACTCAGTCCAGGGCCGCAGCAGAGGGTAGCAGGGGTCTGACTTCACATCTGCATGCTCCTGAAAAGAAATGTACAAAACAAATCTGTTATCATTCAGAGTACATGTCATGTTACCTAACAGGTCGGACAAATGAGATGTAGAGAGTACAAAAATAATAAGAAAAAATATAACATGTACAGGTACACTAATAATAGACGGATAAGAAGCAGTGTAATATAAACCTTTAGCTGAAGACAAGTTGACTTTATTGCACTCTCACTTTAGTTCAAACTGTGTGTACAAACTTTAAGGTAGAGAAACCTGTCGGGAAAGTGAACAAGACCCCGTCCACTTGCTAGAGTCGTTAGCACCCTCCGCTAACAGAACGCTACTTCAACGCCAATCCTCCTGCGTCGAGGATGCTAACATCGAGCGCTAAAGCTGTTTGCCAAATTCCCTTAAACATCTCCAGCACACGACGACCGAATGAGCTGCAAAGTGCAGTTATCCCAATTTCACTTTGCATAAAATCAAACGGCGCAGCAGTGCCTCCGCGGCCCTGTGAGTTAAAGGCGTCCATTTGCTGCTGCTAGGCTAATTCAACAACAGGTTGAGCGTTAGCCTGCTAGCTCGTTAGCCGTGTTTGACAACTGACCAGTGTCCGTAGCTGCCGCCTCCCTCGACACTTGTCCTATTTTGACGACAAACGACGTTTCCTCGACCTTTCTCGGCGACGAGGACGCGGTTTTGACTTAAAATGCCCCTGTTGTGCCGAGCTGTTTGGCTCCTAGTCGTGTTGAATTCCTGGGATGTCTGAATGACAAGTAAAACAGCTACAAGCTACACACAAAAACAACACCGCAGACTTCCGGTTAGGTAGATTTCATAATAAAATATCGCTGAACGAAACCAGTTATTAGAAATGCACTGAGCCTGTAAACAGTGGGGTGACAGTAAAAGTAGCAGTACCATAATGAAACACTGCAATCCAAATGTATTTTCGCTAAATTTCATAAAATAAATCATGATCATCTGAGACGCTTAACGAAGCCTTTAATAAAGATACCTCGTTAGAACTTTAATTTTAAAAGAAAGACCGGAAACACCAGCGGGGATATAATTAGGTGAAGCTTTGGAAAACTTCACACAAATTCCCCGGATGCAACGCCTTGAGCCGTGGCTCCACTCGTGCACCATCCACCTGTAGTAGATTTTATGTTTTATGAACTACAGTTACTGAATTACAACATTCACTTGTAATAGCATTAAAGGGCAAACCAAGCATGATCAACCTTGAATTTCTGTATAAACAAAACAGTTGATGAACTCATTAGATATTTGTGTAAAGGCTTTTTATTAACTTATTTCAAAACTGTTTTACATGACTTCCATACAAAAAGTACTGCTGAACTGAAATAATCTGTTTGGAATGATTTACAAAAATCCTTCACCCATGATGATCCATCAATGCGACTGCTAAATGTGTATGAAACATTTAACAGAAAAATACTCAAAATGTCACAAACACACTTTTGAACATACAGTATTTGTGGCTCCTTGTTTGATCAAAACAGACAACAAAACCTCTGTTTTGACTGAAATTGGCTGCAAACAAACATCTTGTCCGGTGCACTAACAACTCTTAAACTGGGACCTGTCTATTGACAAAAATAGCCTCTCCGTCAGTCCCACAGACAAGACACTGTCCAAGTATGTCCAAGCTGTTGACCGACAGCGTCTGGCTGGGCAGCATGTGACTCGTCTCTAGACGGCCTTTACTGGAGTCTCCGCTCAGCCACGCGCTGATGAGGGACTGGTTCCCTCCGGCTGGAGCCATTGCACTGCGAGAGATCATGCTGCTGTTCCTGCCACCTGAGAATACAATGGTAATACACATTAACTCCTGTGAAGGGATGAGCCCACTGTAACACGCCTGCATCTCTTTCAAAATGTGGCCTGATATCTCTCTAATACCGGGCCAGCACTTTCTTCCATGCTGGCTAAAATGAAGAAGAAACATGTAATATTTTGACTTACCTTGCAAGAAGGAGGGCATGTCTGATTGTGAGGATGTCTCCCAGTGAAGCAGTGAGCCGTCCTCTGAGCATGTGAACAGATGGTCTGGGTTGGTTGGGTGGAAGTGGACCTCCCACACTAGACAGAAAACCACATGAAAGACTTTTATAAAACAAGCAAAGCAAAAGTGCAAAATTGCAAACAGAAAAATATAAACCTCTTCATACATAACCTTTTCAATATTAACTTTAAAATTTAAATCTGATGAATGAAATAATCTGCGCATGAGAAAAATCTTACTTTCAGCAGAGTGTGCCTCCATGAGTGAGAAGGGAGTGCTGCCTTGTCTCACATCCCAGACACAGAGCATGCCGTCCTGCCCTCCTGTGGCCACAATGTGCTGTTGGTTCGGATGTCTGTCCACACAGTGCAGAGGAACTCTGTCCCCTGACCTAAGAAGAAAACAACTTGTTAGATTTGCCTTTAATCAAAATGACCCTGATATAAAACACACAAAGGAAGGAGCAGAACAGAAAAATCAATGTTTGAAATGTAATTTTTAGCTCATAACTGAGGGGATCTTACAGGGAGAGAATCTGGGATGGTGAGTTTCCCTGTTGTCTAAAATCCCACAACTTGAGTTGGCCGATAGAGTTCACAGTCAAAATCTCTGTTGTCCTCAGGTAAGTCACCGCATGAATCGTGCTGCTGTCTGCATTCTCTAGCAATGATTAAACAGTCCAATAAAAATGTGTTAGTCACATTGTTCCAGTCATTCTGTTTGCATTTTAATGTGACGAGCTGGTCTGGCAGCATCATCTTAATTTTAATCTCACCTATGACTCGAATCACTCCTTCCTGGTCGGCTCTGAAGACGATGATCCTGCCATCTTCACCAACCGAAACAATCTCAGGACTGCTGCACACAACACCAGTACAGGGAGCGTTGTCACAAGGGTAACGATGTGCTCTGGCCCAGTGCTGAGAAATTGATAGTGTCTGCAGTCAAGAGAGAGAAGACAAAGCAAATTAAATTATTTATCAAACCACAAGAATGCTAGTCAGTTAAGCATTTATGTAGCCATTTCCAGTTCTGTTGCTTTCTCAAAGTATCTTGTTTTAAAAGTCATAAATAAAAATAACTTGTGGACCTGTTGCAATTTGCAGTTAATTATAAATAATACACTGTTTTAAATTTAGACTCATGACTTCAGGAATTCAAGAAAAGCGTCAGACTCCTAGTTTTCCCTTGTTAAAAAAGTGGACAGAGATCCAGGTCAAAAGTTGCTCTAATCAGAATTAAACTTCTCTGCTTCATCACATTACTGTCCACAGTCCGATGGGAATGGCTGCAGTCTCCATGTATCCACATGTACGTGGCAGGCTCATTATGAGTTGCCTCCAGCACAGACCGGATCTGAGTAAGCAAGCTGTATGTGAGCATAATGCATACCTGATTGTTTTGGTGGTGGCGGTAGATGGTGACTGCTCCAGTTGAAGATGCTGTGACGATTTTGTCTTGGTCCAGAAACTGTAAAATGTTAAAGGACCGACGTTAAATGAGCCCTGGTGCTGTGAGCACATAGGCTTAAAATACAATACACAATATATAATGCATTGGGTTACTTACAATACATTAGGAGACTTACCTGAAGGTCTAGAACATCTCCATCATGTTTGTGTTCACATAATGGCTGTGGATCCCCTTCAAACCCATCGTCTATGCCAGAACTTCCGTAATTCCCAATGGACCAGAGGAAAATCTTGTTGTTCTGCAAGAGCCACAATAAATCCAACTTAGATGTGGTTGTTACACTGACCAGATATTACACTATACGCTATTCACTTGCCAACCTCGTTGTCCCACGAGCCAGTCGCAAAGACCTCTGGCTGCTGCAAAGTCGAATACGATACTGGTTTCCATCGCGTTTTGCTGATTTTCTGCGACACGTATTTAGCATTAATACTCTCCATTGACAACAGAGACTGCTTCTCACACTTTAGACTAAAAACACGTTAGCTGGTATTAGCTTAGCATTCGTGAGCAACACCGAACTGTACGCGCCTGCCACTGCGTACGTAACTACGGTGGCGCAGTGGGGTCAAACAACCAAATCAGCCGACAGTCAGCCTTGAATCTTCTGGCAGTTGGTAAATCACAAAATGGTGCATTATTATTATTATTATTGTTATTAATATTATTAGAAGTAGTAGTAGTAGCAGTTTGTTTTATAATTGTTGACAACCCACATTTCTCTATAGTGAGTTCCCCTTTTCAAAATTCTTAATACAGTTCCCTTTACAGGCATGCAACTCAGCACACTCACATCCAAAAAAAAGCAAACTTTTTCCCTTTTATTTATTTGGAATGGAAAAGAAATGGCACTCATTTATTGCATGAATTGTGCTACCTCACGGTATGTATCACAGAAATGAATCGGAAATGCTGTAATAGTACGTTACATACTATTTGTATGTATATTATATATATTTCATACACATATATTTATATATTATTGTTATTTTTGCATAGAGTCAATGAGCACACAACAAAACTAAAGTAATTTCAGTAATGCGTCACACAATAATACATTCTCACTATGTGTAGGATAACCACAGGGATAACCACAGAGGTAGAAATAAAGCAGTGCTACTCAGTCTTGTCCTCTGTCCAGACATCCTGCATTCGGTGGATTCAACACAGACAAATGACCATAAACTTTCCACCTCAGTGAGGACCGTAATACATCTATTGGGCTGAGGAATGGAGAGTGAGGTTGAAAATAAAACGTGGGTTACCACTAAAAAAAAAAACCTTAAGTGTCTCACTCCACCTAGCGGCCACCGTCTATTTGATTGCGGCAAATCTGATTATGCACTGAGTGAGGAATGTGGCTTTTTCCTGTGCAATTAACATTGGCCGGGACACTTATCTAAACAGATTTATTATTCCGTAAAATGCCCTTGCTGCGCGTCATGGTGTGTGCCATAAAAGCCGGCCTGCAGTGAAGAAGTCTCTGGATGTCCGGTGACGTGCCCGCCGCTCCGCCGTCTGCTCTGGAGGTTGTCAGCTTCGTCGGTAAAACAGTCGGCGCAGGCGCGGCACTGACAGCTGCTGTCTACTTACTCCGCAAAGTCTGCTTAATAATGGCCTGGAAATCTGGAGGAGCCAGCCACGCAGAGCTCGTCAACAACCTCCGCAGTGAGTCTACGTGTTTTGTAAAGCGGCAGCACCGACGCCTTCACGGACAGCTCGTCCGAAAACGGTTTAGTTTTGGGGGGCTGAGGTTAGCACACCGGAGCGGTAGCTAGCTAGCTGGTTGCTAAGCTATGTGGTATGTTGTTGTTGACCTAGCGTTACCTCTCTCCACCCCTTTTCCAAACGACGTGTACGTCGTAGAACAGAGATGCATGACTCCGTCGTTGCAAAAACAAATTGCCAATAAATACACATTACACTTTTGGTCTCAGAATATGTGTGCAGCTCCAGTTGATTTAGGCTTAGCTTAGCCTGGTAGCTCTATGTGCGTCATTTGGGACGCTGTGGCTAGCGTTAGCCGCGCTGCTAGGTGCCCTGCCCACATTCATTGATGTCTCCCTGCACCATTCACTTCAGTCTTACCTGAATGACACTGACAGCTGGACATGTGAAGCTGCTGTCTGCAGTGCCCGTTTTTTTTTTTTAGTGGATAACTGATAATGTCAATTTGCTGTGTCACAGTGGCGGTGACTTGTTTATTCAGGTAACGGTGAACGTAAAAAAAAAAAAAAAAGACGGCAGTTATCTGGTCCGCTGTGATCGATGCCATCAATGCCACATGGTTTATTCTGCGATCAGATGCCAGTGCATTGTGTGGTGAAAGAGTCAAGCTGCAGCAAGCGCTGATCAGGCATGTGAGGTTTCTCAGCTGCATATAGTAAAATGATATTCACTGTGATGATGCTTGTAGACTTGAATAAGTAAGTCCACGTTCAATATAAAGTGTCTACCAGGGCTATTTATATTCTGTGCTGTCCAGCACAGCATTGCAGCAGACAGTTCAGCTGCGAGCATTTTGGTTAGGGAACAGTGACTTGTCTTGCTCTATTTGCTTTTAGACAAAAGCAAAAGCATAACTTGCATATGCATCTGTATTTATCTTCCTTGGTAGCAGATCTGTTCTATTTATCTTCCGTGGGAGCACAAAAAAAAAAAAGATCTATACAAGGAACTGGAAACCAGCTGCTCAGCATGCAAAGTTCTTAAGCACAGGATAATGAAATGCTGGAAGTCAGTTGGCCATGGTATAGGTGCAAATAAAATATCAATATTTCATTATTTAGAGTTTCTGATCCTCCTGATTGAACATTTTTCTGGACACTGACCCATTTAGACACACAAATGGCTTAAATTTAACCCTGTGTTTGCTTAAACTGGATTTAAGCAGGTCACACTCAGGATGCATGCTAATTCATGACTTTGTCATTGTCTCTGTCCTCCTGACTAGTGCTCAGAACTGGCCAGTTCAGGCTGTAACAGTTCATAAAGCTGCATTTGTTTTAAACCTTGAATGCCTCGTGAATTTTTAAGGTGCAGCACCCAGTCACGTGCTGGAGGAAAATAAAATGTGCCTTCAAATTTCATACTACATGGGTTTATAGCCTAGAAACAGATTATGGTTGGTTTTCTTTTCCTGGAGCTTTGCAAAAACAATTTTGAATTCTGAGAATAATTTTGGATAGAATTAAAAAAAAAAAAAAAAAAATCTGCCAGTATGGGTTTAATTTCAGAAATCACTAGTAGGTGTCCATCTGGCAGCTTGTATGGTTTATTTGTAATGTATCCTAAAGCAGTGCATAGCTCTGAGGGTGAGGGGAGTCGGTAATGAGAGCAGTGCCGGCTGTCGTTGGCTTTTCCTGTCTTTGGCACCAGCTGCTACAAGAACCTGTTAGGAGGCAGTAGGAAGACATTAATTCTTCTTTTAGAAGCTTTTTTTAATTTCTTCCACGACTGACCGACCCACCGTAGACTGGTTCATGCCAGTGACACACATCTGTTAGTATGCTGCAAGCGAAATTTCATCCTGATTTCATTCTCTGATGCTCTGTTTTTCATCCTGGGTATATTGTGATTAGCCACCTAATTTTCATCCTGCATAAACTTTCACAATTTTCATTCCTCTTTATCTTAGTACTTTCCCTTCTTGACTCCATGCATGGAGTACACAGTTTAATTAACACAAGAGTCATATTTTTCATTGCTGTCTTGCATATTATTTTGTCTCTGCTTCTGCTTCAAGACTATGTGATATGTTTCTCCCTGGTGTTTGTGCTTGTGCATGTTTCCACAATACACACAGTGACACAGACTTTTTTGCATCTGCAGAAAATGGCATTATTAAATCCGACAAGGTCTATGAAGTCATGCTGGCCACAGACCGAGCCCATTTCTCTAGGTGTAATCCTTACATGGACTCGCCGCAGTCAATAGGTACGTCTGCTCATGGAGTCACTCAGCCTGAAATCCAAATACAGTCTTGACATGTGAGGGATGAACTAACCGAATCTATGCCTTTCTCTTTACCAAAAGGCTATCAAGCAACCATCAGCGCCCCACACATGGTATGACTTTAATGACTCTCAGACATTTCTGCACCCTGTGAATCAATGAAATTTGCCACATTATTGGTGTCTTTTTTATTCCAAATATAACCTAATCACTCATTTTTAGTGGTTTACAATGACACTTGGTCAAATCTTAGCGTTTTTATGGATTTGCATTGATTGCTGGCATGTTAGCTTTGTCAATATGTGGCTGACGGAAATGAGAGCAAACTGAAAGACGCTTAAAATTCACAACTTTGTAATTAGTGTGCCGTACCTTGTCATAGTCAGTGTGTTGACTGATGGGTTGTAATGCAGTGTCCTTGTTGACGCCCACCTCCCCTGCCCCCCTCCACCCAGCACGCCTACGCCCTGGAGCTTCTACATGACCAGCTGTATGAGGGGGCCAAAGCTCTGGACGTTGGCTCCGGCAGTGGAATCCTGTCCGTCTGCTTTGCGCGAATGGTAAGCCATGCACACGGCGGTTTAACACCAACAACTTCTCTTTGTTGGTTTTCTGCTTTGTTGCACAGATGGTTTAATTATCTTGCCAACCAGTCAACATAAAATGAGATTTAAAGTCTAATGTGAAATTCTTCATCCCTCCCTGCACGCTTTACAGGTAGGTCCTAAAGGGAAAGTTATAGGAATTGATCACATCAAAGAGCTGGTAGACGATTCTATAAACAATGTGAGGAAAGATGACCCCAGTTTGATAACATCAGGCCGCGTCAAGCTAATAGGTAAGATGTCGCTGATGAAAGATTACAGGCATCCAGTGCATTCTTTTGTCCGGTTGTCAAACATTTTTAGAGATTGTTCGAATGGCACAAAGCACGAGTCAGTTTAATTCTTGTTTGAGCTTTCTGTCCTCTGAGTTTGGAACTGAACATACAGCAGCTCAGTAGACTGGACAGTGCAATGCTAAATAATTGAGCAGTAAGTACCCACTTTCACCTGCTCCGTGGGGGGGCGGGTGGTAGTGCTGAAATAGCCAGGCTGTTCATAGAAGTACTCAGTCAGCAGACGCACTATTTTTTGTTTTGTTATATTTTTTACAACTTTTACAACTATTGTGTTTTGACACATTGTTTGTGTGGGTGGGCAATAACAGATTTTCTTTTTTGTTTTGGAACTTTTTCAATTAAGAAAATAAAATAGATATTTTGTCAAATTTTGTACCAATTGATTGAGTAAAATTACCAAACTTATTCTGGATTCTGCTACATGTACATGTATATAGTTTGAAATGTATTTTTGGTTTAAAGAAAAAAACAAACAAAACTACTCCTAAATTACTCTCAACAGTACAATGAAAGACAACACAACAGAGTAACACAACATGAAAGGCTTTCTGCAGACTACAGAGGTGTAGGCTGATGCTTCAGCTCATTGCGCCTACAATACACAATCTATTTGATGTCAAAGAGGAACATCAGAAGAAGAGATGCTGTGGTGTTTTGGCAGATTTCAGAATAAGTACGCTATTTTAAGACATCTTTTGTAGAGTTGGGAGATATCTATTTAATCTGTGATAAGAAAGTAGATACCAACCTCAAAATATTGTCACATACAGTGTCAAAATAGTGAGTGAGATTTCTTGAGATGTCGTTTTGTCATTATTAGCCATCTGTATACATTATGATCAGGCTCTGTGTTGAGCATTTGTCTTTATGTCTAAGATCTAAATTATTAATTAGTCAGTTGAAGACAGAATGAATAGGTTTATCAGTAATGAAAAGTACGAGCTTAGACGAGCGTCACAGTCACGTTTGAATGTTTAACTGACAACTTGATGAGGATATCCATCCATGTGTTGTTGCTGGCAGCCTCTAAGCGATATCATGTGTGTGTTTCAGTGGGAGATGGGCGATTGGGCTATGCAGAGGAGGCGCCTTATGATGCCATCCATGTTGGCGCAGCAGCACCCACTGTCCCCCAAGCTGTGAGTCTCTCTGAATACTTTTAAAGCTGATGATCAAGGTCACATTTTACCAATTCACATCAAAACAAGGAATTAATACAACTCTTAAAAAAAAAAAAAAAAAAAAAAAAAAAAATCCCCAATTTAATGTAATTCAGACTTTCAGCGCACAACACAGAAGCAGTTACACTGACTTGAAATAGCAGCGCTGGAATGTTTTTCTCAGCCACCCTGGTTCCTTTTCTCTCCCAGCTTCTGGATCAGTTGAAGCCCGGGGGCCGGCTGATTCTTCCCGTCGGCCCGGCGGGAGGAAACCAAATGTTGGAGCAGTACGACAAGATGGAGGACGGCAGCACCAAAATGAAGCCCTTGATGGGGGTGATTTATGTGCCTTTAACAGACAGAGACAAGCAGTGGTCCAGGTGGAAGTGACTTCCTTCTCCCCCTCCTCCCCCTCTCTCCTTCTCACAGTGGCAAAGGTGAAATGGTGTGGCTTGGAGCAGGCAATGGATCACAAGGGGCTGCATTTTGCTGCTTGTTGACATTTTTTGCTTCTTCCATACCATCCTGACCAGCTGCACGTTTCCTTCATGTTTTTTTAAAACCATGGTCCTAAATTGACTCACTAATGAAATTTTCATAAATTTTTCACAAGTCTTTTTGGAACCCAAACATGAAACAATAAACTGAAGTAGCAGCCGTGTGAAGGCCGATGCTTGGTTTTCAGAGCATGACTACTTAATTTCGATGCTCATCAAGACACTAAACCCCAATTTCCTGACTATTCTTGATCTTCTACTCTGTGAGATGTAGAAAAAAACCTATAACTGTCTATTTTTTGTCGTTTTAATATTTTGCATGTGATTCTAACTGTTTGTGTTTGCATGATGGGAGGATGGTTGTGTTGTTTTTGTTTGTTTTTTTTTGCATGCTGCTGCTGCTGTTCCTCTTTTCTAACATTTGACTTGTGTTTCTCACAGGGATGAACTTTGAAGAGGAAGACCGTAATCCACCTTTAAGTTTGAACCTGGAGAAAACTTGGACAGGGTCAAACAGCCCTTGACATTTTGTTCAAAGCATAACAAAACATGCTCTTTTTGTTTAAGTCTAACGATGGACTAGATGACAGCCCAGAAAGGCTGGGAGGAAAGACTGCTTGAAGCTCAGCACAGAAATATTTGGAGAGGGCGTTTTTTTTTTTTTTTTTTTTTTTTCAGGCCTGCATCTTTTTGGTTATGTATTATTTTTAACCGCTGGATTTTAGATTTGTTGTTTTACTTTTTTTTGTTTTTGTTTAGTTTTTTTGGTGGTTTCATCATTTGAGTTGCAATCAGATTTTTATAGTGTTACATTTCAGCAGCATCAAAGCTGAATGTAGGAGGAATGCCGGACAACAACGAGGAAAGCCTGAGACTTAGATAATTCACCTAGCTACAGTGTGTGTGTGTGTGTGTGTGTGGGTCATCTAACTGTAGACTTCTCTGCTAACCTACAAGCTTTCATCCCCTTGCCAGCAGTATTAGGAACACACACACAGACACGCAGGCAACACAATGGCTGATGTAACTCACACATCCTGTTTAATGTGCAGCACTCTTTAGGTCATTCAACACACAGAATAAGCAACGCGTTGGATCATACTGAACATAACTCCAAAGAGAGCGAAGCACTAATAACACCGTCACACGTGCACATTACAGGGCTGTGCTTTTCACTTGTTGATGTGTTGCTTGCTGCCGCTGGTTTTCCATTAACAATTTGTGCAGGCTCTTCTGGTGACTTGATACTAAATGGGATAGTCACTGCTTTGCCAAAATAAACTCCAACCATATAAAGCAAATGAATGTCTGTTTTCTTGAAAAATTAAAAAACAAAAAAAAAACTACATGAAATCAAAAAAGCACATTTTATTTTGGATGATCTAAGTGATGGATGATCTTTGGGTTTCACATTTTATGGAATGGCATATGAAAATAAAGAGATGCTTATGTTTTTGTCTGCCTTTTGTTATTGAATCATATGTGTGCAGGTTTCAGCCTAAAGTCTCACTGAGGTCAGGAGTCCTTTGATTTTTTTTATTTTATTTACTTTTTGTAAATTCTGGTTCTGTGTGTGATGCCAGGAGAATAATGTGAAGAACAGACAAATTTAAAGGCAGTGACTTAAAAAAAAAAGATCAGCTCTGAAAACATCTCGGTCGTGTTGGTGTCAACAGATCACCAATATTTTTTGATAAATAATAAACTTTAATATCTCAGATGAAAGACAGCACTTAGAGGGAATACATCTGTGCAAATACAGGTACATAGTCCACAAATGTTTGCCTGAAAAATAAAAATATGCAACAGACCCAGTCAGGAGTGGGATTTGGCAGAATGAATTTACTATGGCTTATTCTTTACTCCGGGACACTTACAATAACAACTTAAACAACAGGCACTCGAAAGCATTACATTTCTGTTCTCAGTTCAGTTTCTCTCATGTAAAACCTACAGCACAAAGATGGTACATCAGTGCCATCAAGTGGCAGAAATACAGGATTTTTTTATGCAGCTCATCAGTAAAATGAACAAAAATAAAAATATTAAAGAAACCAATTTAAGGAATAAAAATAATTTTTAACAAAACGGACAAAAGAGCCTCTCATATGTATCCCAGAAGTCACTGGGGGAATATAGACAGCGGTACATCAGCATCGAAGAAGGAATGTTGATACTTCATGGATTCAGATTTTCTTGAGACAACATAAAGTACGGTGTTGACGGCAGCATCTATCAGCAGCAGATTTACCAGTCGGAAGAGTTCAGTGTGGGGATGCTTAGAAACATTCATGACAGCAGAGAGTTGGGGTGTTTCCAGCCGAATGTGAGGACGAATTAGAGACAAGAAACACAGAGTGCAAATTTAAAAAGTCCTGGCTCAGGCTCTGGTGACGGCCTCCTCGATGATTCTCTTTGTCAGATCTCTGCGCTCTTATACTTGCTGGCCCCCCCCTGGCTAATTGGCTACAGGTACATGCCGTTTATGAGGTAATCTGACTCCTCTGTGGTGAGGGGTCGGGCTTTCTTCAGCTTGTGACGAACAAGTCTGAGGCGAAAGCCGATCATGAGCAGCAGCAGAGCGGTGATGATTAGTCCGAGAGCCAGAGGAAGGATTGCGCCTGGAGGAGGAGGAGGAAACAAGAGGTCGAAGCAGACGCTAAGAGAAGAACATTACACATAAAACCACAAAAGGAACGAGAGCTGGGCAGAGATAACAGAGACACAAACGCTGGCTCTTACCTGACTCTGGGACTGGATGCCCCCCTGTTACTGGAAATGGTTTTGAGACGGGGGCATCGCTCTCTGCTCGGCTCTGGGAGACTTTAGGGGCAGCTACAACAAAAGAACAAATACAGCTTAGTTTATGAAGCAGTTGTTACAGCTGAGTTACTGATATATCTTTGAAGCTTTTTGCCCAGGTTTTTCAAAAACATATTCACCTATCTCAGTCTGTTTGGTGACGAGAGGAGCCATGGTTGCTGGTTTGAAAACGGGACCTAAAAGATGTTTTCATTATTTTCACAAATTGTAGTAGCTTGATGTTGCAGTTATAAAATTAGGGTAAAAAAACAAGAAGAACAAGAATCAAATTCTCACTTTTTTGTATACATTCACTGACACAATCTGATTCCTGGAGGAAGTTGTTATGGTTGCCCTGGCAGCCACCGTACAGAAAGTGTTTGCATTCTCCCGCATTTTGGTCGTAGTACCAGCGTGGGAAGGTGCCTTTACAGGGTCCAACGACCGGAGCTGCAGCACATGGATCTACAGGAACAGAGACAAAGAGACTGTTTTACATTTGACATTTCGGTATTACTCCCAGCCGACCTGCCAGGCACCTCCAAAAATGGTGTGAGTGTATCGAGGGGAACTGTTTCCAGCTCCTCAAATGAGAGGACTCAGTGGTTTTCTCAGTTTGATCGTACACCTGCACAACAATGTACAAAGTATTTCTGGTACTATTCCCTTTGACTTCTCTCTTGGCTAAACAATAAGGTCTCATCTAAGTTTGCCAAGCTTTGGAAGACAGAACTGAGCGTTTGTGAAACGAAGAAAAGACTCCTGAGAATACACCACACCCGAGTAATACCTATGGTAAAATATGCCCTTTTGGTCAGTCTCAGCCTGATTCAGGGATCAGATGGCAGAGGGGACAGAGGTGCTTTGTTCCAGCACTCAGAGAGTATGCAGCACAGAGTTGCGTTCCCAGGGAATGCAGTGGCCCCGTAGCTTTGCCAGCATTTTCAGCTCAGCACTGTGACTCAGTGGCAGCCCACCGGGGCTCCATCTGCTTCTTTGTCCAGACACGCACTAAAACCATCTCTGTCTCTTTACAAAGGGATACTGCACTGATGACACAGCAGTCGAGGATCATATTGTTAAGCACATAAGAACAGGTACAGCTAAAGAAAGAGGAATGCCGGCAGATTTCCATCCAACCATGTATAACCACTCCGCTGTGCTTTGTGTTAGCATGCAGAGCAACATTGCTGTGTGCAGCAATTGGAGTGTGAATAAAGAGCTTTAAACATAAACAAGCTCTTACCTTGGCTGACTGATTCATTCTGTTCACTGGGACTTTGTGGAGGAGCAGTCTTGGTCCTGTCCTGAGGTGGTATGATGCTCTCCATGGTCTTCCTGGGCCCAGTCTGGAGCATGGAGCCATCCTCAGGCTCCTCTGTCTGGACTCCAGGCTGATGAGGGCCGGATAGGTCCACAGGGTGGGTCACTGACTTCCTGCTGCTGTCAACTAAAGATATTATAGACAAAAATGAATGGTGGGGAGGTCTGCATGTTTTTGCACATTTTTACTTTATTCTTCCCATTAAACTTAAAACATAATTTCTGAAGAAGAAATATTTCCCACAGTTTGGACAGAAGTCTTCGTCAGAGCGGTCCGGACAGTGTTGCTTCCCATCGCAGGCGTACGTGATGTCAATGCAGCAGCCGTCATCACACTTAAACTGGTAGTTTGAACAGTGACCAGTGCACACTGTGAACACAGAGAGGTATAACTACACATCTGGCAACAGCTAAGCTTCAGGAACACCTTAGTTTGGACATAAAAATGAACTGTGATAAAGGTGCTAGAAACAAAACACACAACAAAAATGCATGTTTTGGTGAGAACATCACCTTCTGCTTGGTGTTTTGGTGCCAGCACAGTGACAGAGACGTTGTCGGAGCTCATCTGGCCCGCGGTGTCGGTGACTGTCATTTGGAAGGTGTACACACCCTCCTGGAGACCACTAATCTTCAATAGACCTGGATGAGTTGCCTTCAACACACATACAAAAAAAAATCTAAATTTCTGTCTCTTCTGTTGACTTGTGAAAAAAATGTTTTAAAATGTACAAACCGACTGGGCCAGTTCACACAAATAAGAAAAATAATGTCTGATTTATCCTCTGTAAAGACACACACACCCCAATTAATATTAAAAGCAGGACATGTTTTTTTGGATGCTTCCTATGTTGCCTCTAAGGCTGTGAATAGAGGGCAGGCTCCAACATTACATCTGTTAGCAGGGCAGGTTAGGACATAATAAACTCTTATCTCTGTTGATGCAGTGAGGTTTATGGAGCTCTGGACAAAAGCCACCCTGTTGACTTAACTAATGCAAACACACAAATGCAATTTGACTCTGATGTCTGCGACTGTTCATATCACAAATGTAAATCTTAGAATCATCTGATCCCAACAGGAGAGAAGTGGAATGGGCTGGAGTAAGACACTGTGACTGTCAGAGTTACAAGCTTTCTCATATGAAGCACCCAAATTACATGGTCACAATGCTGACAGGTGGCTTGGCTATTAGCATTAACTGGATGGACAATATAACGTAAGCACCGACCTTCATATTGATGGCTGTGTCCCCTTTAACAAGAGTCCATTCATAGTTGCTGATCGCATGGTCGTCCACGCTGTCCCGGCCATCCAGGACGGCCCAGTCTGTGGGCAGCTGGATCACCACATCCTGCCCAGCGTCACTGCGAGGAGGCTCATCCACCTCTGCAAACAGAAAAATATGTGTCGTACACGCCTACTTTAATTTATTTTTTGTCCCACTGCACATGAATCCTTACTTAAAAGGTTATCAGTGCTTTGCAGTAAGATGATTAAAATAGAGAAATATTTCCATTTCATTAAAAGATTCTTCTTATTCAGGGATGCCAATAACAATTCTGTTCAGCACTGATTAATTTGATGATTATTTTCTTGATTAACTGTTTGAAAAATGCCTGCTAAAATGTCATAAAAAAACCCACCTGCTGCTGGTCTCAGAGTCCTGATCTATTATTGCAAGACCAGAACCTAAAAGGCAAATCATTAACCGACCCCGTCTGCTTTATCAAGGTAAGTGGCAGTTTCTAGTCACTAAACCTAACACGCTCAGATCTATGGAACTGTTAGAAAGTTGGTGTAATATTTAATAAACTAACAAATCTTATTGAAACAACCCAGAAATGAAAGTGACACTGCAGTGGTCAAAAGAAGAACATTTTCTTAGACCCAATAAACTTTTATGTACCAACCTCTGCCCAGACCTTAAGGAAAAGGAAGCAGAAGTGTGAGACTTTCTGGGACCTTAGATCACACACAACCCTCCTCACCTCTGTTATTGCATAAGCCTTAGAAAAGAACTGAGTTGACCTACAAGTCCTGGAAAACAATTACTGCATAAGAAGAATAGTGTGAAAAGAAAAGGGAAAAATAAGCCATTTTAAAACTGGTTGTTGTTGTTACTCTTACACAGTAAGAAAGCTTCACTACATTGCCCTCATAATAATTAAAAATACGGACTAATCGTTTCATTGCCAGTGATTTGCACCAGCATCTCTCACCTTGTGGATCATCCTCGTCAGGGAGCCCTTGGCCGGGCCTCCTCGCAGAACCGCCGGATGAAACAGGGAGGTGTCCCTGCGTTGTGTTGGGAGTCCGGCTGTATGTGGTGAAGCCTTGCTGTGGTGCGAATGAGCAGACGTTTTTATTCCTGTAGGTGCAGTTGAACAGGTAGCAGCTCAGGCTGTCCCCGGACTGCCTCAGGTCCTCCTGGACCACCGCCACGGTGCAGTGAGGCTGGGAGCAGCAGGCGTGCAGACAGTCCTTCCAGGTGTAGACCCCCTCCGGCGCCAGCAGGAAGGTGGCCCCCTGCTCGATGGAGGCCTTGGCCCTGATGATGCGCTCCCCGACGGCGTTGAAGTCGCCCACACAGGAGTCAATCACATCGCCGGCCCTGTAAGCCTGGTCCTGCTGGAGCTGCTTGCGGAATTCCTCTAAAAGCTCCTCCACCCCTGATATTTTAGATTTCAGGTCCGATATCGGTGAGGACCGAGTGTCGGCGCGTTGGACCGCGGACAACAGCACAACGCAGGCGAGCAGCAGCCGGGGATGCTGAAGCAGAGCCATGTTGCTCACGCAGCGTCTCCCTCTGCCTCCGGCTGGTCTCCGACGCATAAGTGTCCCCAACAGCAAAAGATGGCCTCCCTACATGAAAGTATTTCCCCGTAATACTAAAGGTAAAGCCCAATATTTCACACAAGAATCGCTTCTAAAGCGGATGAGCTAACGGTTCGTCCCGTGGCGCCGCTAAAATGTGTGTGTTGTCATGGTGAGGAGGAGACGGCCGCGAGACCAGGACGTTCGGGTGCTCGTCAGAGCCCGCTGACGTCACCGCGGTGAATAAATTACGGCAGGCGGAAAGCGGCGCACCTGACGGCCCACCTGACGGAGCCGTGAAGGCTGTGGGCTCCAACCCGGAAAACAAAAGAAAACAATTATTTTTGTAGGCCAAAGATCATTCTGTGTCGCGACAACAAGAACCAGAAAGTAGATTATTAGATTATTTTCTATAGTGGATGTCTGACTGTAGTTGTCATGTCACCCTTGTTATGTGTGACGGTGGTCTAAATAAATATCTTTTACAAAGCACACCTGTTGGTCTGTTTATCTCTCTCTCTCAAACCCTCTTCCTGGTGTTTGCTTGCCTACTATTGGCCCCATTATAGCCTAAACTCGTTTGAGCAGCACTAAGCAAAACAAAAAGGGAGACTAGGAATTATAGGAACATTTTTATCCCTCTAGCTTTTATATCGTTTTTGTCCGGTTTACTTTTGCTGTTGCCCTAAAATGTTGTCGTCTGCCTGTCTTTATGGTACAACTTGATTTTCACTTTTATCACTATCTAAAACTCCTTTACTCAGTGCTGTTTGAGACTGTGCTCTACGAATATTGCTGATGTAAAAACTGTAACTGTGGAATAAAAATTCAGTTTCACTAAAGTATAATACTTTACATCTTCGCCAATCAGTTTATTCTCGCCTATTTACTGTGTTTTTAAAAAAGTTTTTTGATACTGCAGTCAGCTAATATCAGCTAACTGCAAAACCTGTTTAGTGTTTACATTCAATTTTGGACATACTAAAGGTTTTACTGCCAAGAACAAAAAAAAAAAAAAACAAAAACAAAACAAAACAAAAAAAACCCCAAAACCTGATAATTTATTTCAATTTTAAAAAATCTACTTTAACATCTATATTCAGTCACATTTGTAACAGAATATGTTTAACACATTTCTTTCACAGTTTCAGGATGAAAAGTTTTATTTAACAATATGACACAAAAATCTTGAATCATTTTATATATGAAACAAAATGGACACACTGCTCATGATAAGTTTTCCCCGTTTCGGACATCATGTTTTAAAATAAAAAAAAAAAGTCAAGGCTCTTCCGTGTGAAACTTGCATTTAAGATTTTCACTACAACATACACGTGATTGAATGATCGTATCTACACAAGCAAGAAAAACACACTTTTGTCAGTGTACAACAATAAAAACAGAGCGAATGATCAGCTGCAATATTAATTACTAAATGAATATTATCTCCTATGATTTGTGACACTAGAAAATACAGTAATATCCAATTTATTTTTCACATGTTCATTATAGACTCCAATCCACATGGAGATTTAAGTTTATCTATATATTTTTTAAAGTAGATGAATGTCATTCACATATAATTTTATAACACAATATTTACATGTTTCTGAAAAATAAAAATGAAGATTCGTATTATAAAAGGAAATGTGAAAAAAAACATTAACAATTTAAATAAGTCTCAGTACAGATAAAAAAAAAAACGGGGCATGCACTGACATCCTTCAGATTACCATAACAATTAAATTAAAAATCCATTTAAATAAAGTAGTGATAAGATGCCTATGATAAAAATATTAGTACAGATGTTTTTGAATGTAGTATTTTGTGTCTCAGGCTTGTATTAGAAAACGGTTAGTCTCCAGTTGTGTAAACGTTACATCTTGTAAAGACAGGAGAAAACGTTCTGACGGTTTCAACAATAGATTTTCCCACAAATTGTCATTTTTAAATGCACCTGTAACAAAAAGCGGCGTCACGTCTGCCAGGCATAACAAAACTTGTGGCACTTCTCAGTACGTGTTGCTTTCAAAATAACCCCATATCCAAAATCCTTGTTTCAAAATTATAAAATAGTATGACAACACCGGTCAAGGAGTTTCGTTGTATGAGTGGAAAGCTGCTCTGCGCACAAGGCGAACACAGATTCTTCTCCTGAAAGTCTTGCTCTTTATAAATACTGAGGTAAAGAGGAGAATACTGAGTTACTGGGACAAAGGTCCTGGTTTCTCTGAGTGGTTGTCGCCACTTAAGGCCTCAGGTTGGCTTCTGCCTGTAGTCGGTGATGGCCTTCCACAGTTTACACAGGATCCCACCTCTGACAGGACAGAGACAGAGACAGAGTGAAAAGACTGTTACAATATACAATGGACAAAATTATACCTTAAACTATTTCTAATACATTTTACGGTGTTTCTATTGTCCTGAGAGTCAGTCGGTGTATATAATGAGGCAGTTAACCTCCGAGCCACTGCAGCTAACTGTAGTAACTGCTTGCTAGACAGTAGGTTTCCACTGAACAGCCTTTTACTGTCACACCAGTCTCACTTGTTGTGTTTAGATCTCCCAAAAGCCCACAACCACATACAGTCACATTTTACAACTACCACTACTGTCTAATAGGCAAGATAAAAAATAAAAAGATTTTGTAAATTAAGGACTTATTATATTTTTCTTTTGAGGAGACTGAATTTAATGCTTTGCAGATACCCTGGAAAACCTACGGCGACAAAGGAAATTGTGCTTTTGTTTATCAATGCCACCTTAAAAGTACAAAAAAAACCGATGTACTACCTCAGTCTTAAACTCTTCAGATCGTCTCTTGTTACATCATGAAGGATGTCGTTCAGCGTGTACTCCTCATTCAGTATCTAAAGAAACAGAAAGCATGAAAAGAGGAAAAATGCGAGACTGTGTCTTTGAAATGACTGAGACCAGTGACAACAAAGTCATAATCTGGTGCTGTCACTGTGTGACGTCAGCCTGAAGGTAAAAGCAGGGACTCACTTTTTCGATGGAGTCCTGGTCAGCGCCGCGAAGCCTCAGCCAGCTGGTCAGGTCTGAGTCTTCACGTCTCTCTGCAGGCTGACTCGTCTGTCCCTCTGGGGACGATGTGGGGACATCTGACAGAGAGGATAGTGAACAAACTCCTTTAGCACACTGGGCTCATTCAACCAAGATTTACACGAGTAAAAAATGTGCTGCGTCATCACAGTATCCAAAAATATTGTATGCATTGAGTTCATAGCTGCCTAATACAACACTAGTCAGAACAAGATGCCCTCACTGCACATCTATTGTAAAATTGACATTTAATAATTTAGCTTATGTATGTATTTATAACAATGTCATTTCCAGTAATTTTGACTGTTCAAAATCTACTTGTGCTTATCACAGCTCTTTACTGGCTGAAATCAAGAAATTCCCACCAGAGAGACTTATGCAAAAAAAAAAAAAGAAAAATCAATATCAGATTATATAATGTTACAGTTGATATCATTCTCAAATATTGACATTGCTGTTGGGCTCAAATATCCAGTATCAGCTGAGCCTCACTTGGCCACACAAGCATTAAAAATGCTAGGACATATAAAAATCTTTTGAAAGATCCTGTAAATGTTTGTCCGTTTAGAAAGGCTACTACCGTTGCTTCAATACACAACAATATAAGCAAGTCAGGATGCATCTGTTAGCATTTGCATCCTGGAATCAGATCAGATCAGCACAGTAGAATTCATACAATACAAAGAGTCAAACAATTTGCACCTTCAGCAGGTGATAATGTGCATGTGCATGTTCATATAAATTATTTAGTGAACTGGAGGGAAAGAAAAGTCTGATGGAGCCTCAGTGAATGCTGGATATTCCTCTCTGTTTTCTATTACTGGAAACAGCATGTTGGATGAAGTATAACATGTATTTTAGTTTATTTATTACAGACCAGCTGTGAATGGAAGGTGGAATCTTCTCAACGAGCCACAGCTGGTTGTAAAATTTCTGTTTTGAATGTTAAAGCAGAGTATTAACAGCTGCAGTAGTGGTGCGTATGTTACCTGGAGTCAGTTTTAAAAAATCAAATTAAAGTGCAGACCTGCGGGCTCAGATCGCAGCCTCAGTAGTCTGATCTCCTGCTCTCTCTCCTCCAGCACTTGTTGCAGGATGGCCTGATACTCTCTCTCTTTCTCCAGCAGCTGTTCCAGCAGCCTGGAGTCAAATGAGTCAGAGGACACATGACACGAGTCTTTATTTCACAGATTATTATCAGAAATTAGTATTTAATAACATGTCTAATGGTTAATGTATCTAATCACAGTAGATGTTAATGTCCACCTGCTGGTCTCCAGCTTCATCCTGCCCAGCTCCATGCTCACAGAGCGCTGTGCATTGTGGGACTCATGTGAGACGGTGGAGCTGAGCGTGCTGACTCCCGACGTGGCCACAGTGTCGTCGTGAGTGGCAACGGGAGGCGCTCGGCTCTGGTGGGTGGAGTTCCTCTCCGGTTCAGCGTCGTCGTCAACGTCCTCCTGATCAGCTGGGTCACTTTCTGAGGCCAGACTGAAGTGAGGCCTCAGCTCTGAACACGCACACACACATATATATATATATATATATCTGGTTCTAGCTTCTCAAATGTGAGGATTTGCTGCATTTTCTGATCTGAGGACTGATCTGAGAAGAAGCCGACGATGATACCTGGCACCAGGATTGTGATGGCGGTCTGCACAGCTTTGCGGATGATGTTGTCCAGAGCGAACATCCAGTGGGGCTTGATGTTGTGGTTTCGCAGCACTTTGTTTACCTGGAAATGTGAAAAGTTTCATGGTCAGAAAGAAAGTGATAATATGCATTTTAATACTGAATACTTCTACTAATTCATATATTCATATATTCATATTCCATATCTTTTTAAGAAAGTCTATTTCACAATTTTCATTATTATTATTATTGTTCTGAACATGGCTTGTAAATGTATTTTATTATTCTTTCTTCATCTCACTACCCTGTGCTACAGTGACCAACAGGAGGCATCAGAGCTTCATCTGCTTGCAGGATTATGCAATACCTCTTACTAATATACACAACCACCACTTGCTCTGGTATGATTTCATCTGCATAACTGTATTTCTGAGGGGTAAGACCAGTCTACACAATCTGCAATTACTCCCGACAGATCCTCCTTTTATTGCCTCACTTAAAGGTTACAAGTATTTCACAGTTATCTGTCTGATCTCTGTGCAGGAGGAGCAGCAACATGGCAGCACTGCTGCTGGCTGCAGCTCCTGTAAAATGACAGCAATTATGCCAACGTCTTCAGAGCCCATGGTTTATGCAGAGGCTAGGAGAACCTCTGCCTACAAACAGGTGATGGATAATAGACAGGAAATCACACATTACAGGAGCAGGAGAGGAGAACATGAGCAGCCTGTGAGGAGAATAATAAAGCCTCAAAGTGACAGTTTGGGTTTTGTCTCTGCTGCAGTTTTGAATGTGATCCTCTGGTGAGCTGAGGGATTATTTGAAGCCGAGATGTAGAGTTTTTTGGGTTTGGGTTGTTATACTTTGATAATATTTTGATCAGTGATTTATGAACCCACTGGGATGAGATGAAATGTAGCTGACATTTTAAGAAATTAGGTCCTTGACACTCCGTGACCAATCGGTTATCTGGTTCTGTAAGGTGAGGTGGTGTTTTTGCATGTAGTACTTACAGCATCCTGGAAGCCAAAAAGCACGACCTGCAGCTGACTGATGGCGGTGCTTTCAAAGTCCAGCTCCAGCTTGAGCTGAGACAGCGTGCTGGCGATGATCTTCCTGTCTGCCATGCGAACAAAGTCAGCCAGACTGACCACGAGGATGGAGATGTGCTGAGGCTTCAGCTTCATTTCCTCAGAGCCCTGGAGGTGAGAGAGGGAGGGGAAGAGGAGGATTAGAACAGGGGAGGCTGAGGTACACAGGAGGCATATATATCCATTTCTTGATTTATGTGCCTGACTGACGGTTCCTTCCTTAACCAACCTGTGTGAGAGCCTCCATCAGGTTGGCCACCACCTTGTCCCGGTCCTCTGTGAGGATGTGGTGCAGGGTGGCTCGCCTCTCGCTGTCCTTCCGAAGCATAAAGAAGCCTGAATCCTTCTCATCCGGAGATGGAGGGGCACTGTGGTCCTCGAAGTTCTCCACAGGAATGCTGAGTAAAGAAGAAGACACAACTTTCACGGGGCACTAAAACACTATTTGAACTGGAGTCAAGCAGCATATAATTTATCAACTGGAATTATTTCAGATTTTTAATAAAAGGCAGCTCTGACCCCATTTACTTCACATTTAAAAAATGTCAAAGTCCCAGTTGTTGTACCTGAGGAAGAGGGACCTGGGCCCCTTGACATCCCTCTCACTGTAGCACTTGATGCTGGGCTTGAAGATGAAGGGGTTGGTGTTGAGGTCGTTGTCAGGGGAGACGGAGCCGTACTCACTGCTGCTGCTGGTGTCCTCCACCACCACCGGCACCGGCAGGGAGATACTGCGGAGGTACTCTAAAGGACACAGTGAAGGCAAGATAAAATAAAACTGAAACTGTGCTTCAGGCATTGTTCATAACAATCTGAGGTATTGCTTTCTAGCTCAGAGGGAGACTGTACCAATCAGAAAGAGGGAGCTATTCGTCCATAACTAAGAGAGCTCATGCTTTCAAGATGATGAAATTAGCAAACATGGTGACGAAAAACTGGCCTCCTTTTCAGAAAAGGCAAAAAACCCAAACATAAACCTGATTCTGATCTCAAATCAATGATTCTTTGTCATCATGTTCAGAGTGAATAGCTCTATCTGATGCATCAGGCAGGAAACTACACTGTGTATAAATTATGAAATAGGGACGTTCAAGAATTTGGAAAGAAGTCATGTTGTGCAATGTCTCCTTTAAATTCTTGGAAAGGGCAGAGCCGTGAGGCAGGTAGCCACTGGCAGAAGAAAAATGACAGCCAACAGTAGCCAAGATACTCTTGAGCAAAGCAGGGAGATGTTTCCCGGAACTGACATCCAGTTTATTAAGTCGCCCCTCCGGGGGTAAATATGTGTGAAAGATTAAGTTTAAAGAGCAAAGTAACTCACCTGACCCTGGTGACAGAGCTGTGAGGGGAAAAACATAAAACATGTCTCAGAGGTTTATCCAGGATAAAACAGAACATGATTTCCACGTAAGACAGCAGAATAACATTTCTAAGTACACGGTGAGGCACAAGGCTTTAAGTTTTTTTTGTAATCTTTTGTGTCGCTGCCAGGGCACATGATAGTATCACTGCTGCAGGGGGAGGAAACCCAACGAAAACTGGGACTACTCTGAAATCCAGACAATGGAGACTAAGGGTGCGTTGAGGTTCCATGCTGAACACTTTGTCCATAAGGAGCAGGCTGCACTTATTAGCAGACACTGTTCGGGGACATCTGAGGATTCTCACAACACAGCGACCTATGAGCATTTAAAACATGGCTGCTAAACTAAAACGAAGTAAACTCCACCTGTGAAGCTGCCCTTGCTCTTCTTCTTGCGGCTGGTGACTGTGAGGAACTCATCGGTGAGCAGGTCGAGGGCGGTGGCACGACGGTCCGGGTCGGGCTCAAAACAGCGCAGGATGAAGGCTTTGGCCTCCGGCGACATGGACTCTGGGATCTCGGGATGGATCTTAAACATGCCCACCTGCAGGCAGAGGACACGCATTCAGTTCTGACTGGAACAGAAGATATGTAAAAGTTTTAAATAACAACCTGAAAGCACACAGCTTCTAAGAGGTCCTGCTCTCAAGGTAAATTATTTAATAAACTGCAAGGAGACAAGTTAAGTGTAAAATGAGTGTTTACCCAGTGAACTATGAGACTGTGCTTCAGGCCTTAGCTTGTGGCACCAGCTGAGCGCAATAACGCTCAAAGTTCAAGTGCGAGACTCTCATGACAATAAGAATGCTAGAAATTCCTGTCGTTGCTGATAAGGAATGTTGACTTAAGATTAGCAGGGAGATGCCCCTCCCCTGAGACATTCCACAAGGATGAGTGAAGAGTATAACGAGACTGTTTCAGTATTTGGGAAAAGTCCACACGCCACACGCCAAGTGCAGACACAACATGAAACTAGCCCTAACCCCTTTTTAAAGTTGAAGACGATCCGATTGTACTTGTTCCAGGAAGTCTGTGATATTTGTGAAGAGATCTCAGTTCCTGCTTTTATGTTTTGTTTACTGAAAGGTATATTCAGCACAGTGACACGCCCCTGCTTGTTTGAATGCACAGCCCTTTAATTGAATTATATTGTATGGAAAATTCCATGATTCAGAGTGCTATAATCACTTTCAGACACCCCCGAACATATGTACTGTCCCTAATGGGATACACATGTCTAAGAGTAATATTCAGTGCGTAGCACTTTACATTTCCATCCAAAGCAAATACACAGTGTAAATTCAGTGAGTTCAGAGTAATGGAAACAAAAACTGGAAAAAATAAAACATGAGGACCACTTTGAGGGTTCTTCTGAATGAGCTACACGTTTGTGTTCAAACAAATGTTCGTGCACAGAGTTTCTACTGGGCCCGATCACGTTACAAAACGCAGGTGGCTGCACAATGCAGGTGCACAACAGCTGATTCCCTGGTTTTGTTTTCTTAAAAAGGGGAACTGGTGAGTGCACGCACCAGACTTTCTTATTATTTCATTTGATCGTGTCTTTCTACAAAGGTTAGCTGAGGGAAAGTTGCTTTTTAGAAACAGATAGTGAGAATAAGGCCGTAGAATAACTGAAGAAAATCTGTTATTTTCTAATGGATGGTTATGTAAAGGATGACATTGTCATTATGGATCTGCAGAGAAATAAAAAACATCTACCCTTCCAGATGGGTGGAATTTTTTGCTCATCAGTGCTCTATAAAAAAAGGTGGATGGGTTTGGCTCTTGCATAACTGATTGCCAGTGATCAACATCTGACTGGTGACGGCTGATAAAGTTTGTTCGGTGACATTAAAATTACAATGGCCCTTAGAAATCGAGGAGGTGAGGAATTTAGTCTGTCATCAACCTTGTGCCAGAACAAGTTAGGGCTTTATTCAGCGTAAGCGCACTTGATTTTTACTGGTCGTTTGCAAAACAAGACAAACAAGATGAACACTGACTGACAGCTGTGTTAACAACAAGAAGATGGTGAACCTTTAGCCAACGAGTTAACATAAACTTAATCAGATACTAAAAAATATCATGTATCTCAGGGGAGCAATTATCAGCATCCCCAGTTCTGCTGAAATGGCAGAGCCACAGCTGTTCATTGACTCAGGTGGCCAACACTTTCTGGACGACATCACCACTGAAACAGCTGTGCACCACCCCTCTACAACCTGTTTGCTAAAAAATGACAGTTTTCCCTGTGAGATGATGGGATACGTAACCACCGGCGTCTCTCACCTTAAACATGGCTGCCTGTGGTTCTCCCAGTTCGTAGAACGGTGGTTTCCCAGTTGCCATTTCTATGATGGTGCAGCCAAGAGACCAGATGTCCGCTGGTTTACCGTATCCCCGAGGACCCTTGTCTATAATTTCAGGAGCCATGTACTGTAGAGTGCCTGAAAAAGAGCACAAAAAAACCCACAAAAAACCATAATAAATACTTCTTTACTATTTTGTGTATTTTTGTGTCCATTTTAGTGGCTGACTGTCTCTGCAACAGCTCCACATATAAAACTAAGGATGAAATAAGAATTACAAATGAACTCTTTGATTTGTGAGTGGACACTACAGTGTGTCTACAAAAACCCATTAAAAATAAGGTTTAACTATTTGAACAAAATGTCCAAAGCCACAGTTTCACAGTCTATTTTGTGTAAAAGTGACGTCAACAGTTTGTGAAAGAAACTGCTGTAAATGCCAAAAATAGCTTCCATTAGGCCAAAATATACGTTACCTCTGTCCTGAGGTGAGGACACGGTTCTTTCAAATGACCAGTCGGGTTACAAAAGCTTTAACGGGGCTTATGGCCTTGGGTGAGCGACAGCAAAGAGCCTCTCTGTGCTGTTAGATAATCACGGCTCAGTCCAAAGTAACATTTTCAGCTCCCATTGAAAGGACTCTTTTGTTCTAATAATAGCCGGCTGCCTGTGTATTTGCTGCTTTTAACAGCTTGTGTGCTGAGCTAAAAACAGACAGGGATGCATTTATAGCAGGCCTGGGCTCTAAAAAGGAGTAGCCCAGTTTCATGACAGAGCTTCACCATTCAGGGTAAGTCCCTGTCTGCTCCAATCAGATGTCAGATGGTCTGATCCAACAGGTCAAACTGAGCTGCAATTGGCCGCCGTGCTGGTGGCATCACAGGGGCACAAACCTGGCCGATCTCACCGCAGACTCAATGTCTCTGAATAGCAGCCATGAGCTATTCTCAGTGATATCACTTACCGGCCAAGACTCTTGAGACTGGATTAGTGCTCTGACATGGTGACAGCCAAGGTAAAGAATTATCTGTGTGGGATTTTCTCACGGCTCAACATTGTTTAGGGCCACTACTGAGCAAAGTTCAGCCCCTTCCTCTTTTGACTTAACTCAAAATGACAACTCGGGAATTTGTTTTTTGTGCAAGGGGAGAAGGGAGTAATTTAGCCTAGCCTTTAGCATACCTGTGAACGTCTCAGTGCAGGGGTTGATCCCAGCCAACCTCTTAGATGTGCCAAAATCTGATATCTTCAGGACGCCACTGTAGGTGTTGATGAGAACATTATCACCCTGCAGATTGAAAAGACAATGTGTGAGAACAGAAACACCCGTTCTGCAGCTAAAATTTCAAGACTGTGATGGTACTGAGATAAAGTGAGGTGCGTGCAAATCGTTGAGCCTGACAGGCAGCAGGTCACAGCATCATGTGTGGGAGGAGAAGGAGAAGGAGGAGGACGAGGAGGAGGAGGATGCCCTCCCAGCCAAAACAAGGCGATTAACATTTATGTGCTGTGAATGATGCTTATATGGCCGCGTTGTTAAATCTGGTGGATGCTTGGGGAAGAAGCCGCTGACCCTAATGACTGTCTGTGATGGAAGCGTTATCAGTGTCGGTTTGTCATAACTGAGATAAAACAGAGAGGGGATTTTACCGAAGGAAAACGGGAAGTCAGGCTTACTGATGTAGCCAAAGAGCAATGAAGAAAATGCTGTGAGCAGCTGGGACGACTCTTGGATTGCAAATTTACTGTGCACAGCGAACCACAGGGAAGGACTTTTCAGAGAGAAAGCAAACAGTGAACAGGAATCATCAGGGTAAGTGAACAAAATGTCCCAGACGTGATTACTTTCTGTCAGTGTCTGTGTTTTTTTGTGATGCTTCTTTGGATGGGTGGATGTATTTTTTCCTACACAAATAAATCTGCCTTGCTGCGCATTTTCTTATATCTTCATTTATTCCTCTGTGCATGTTTTGTGCTGTGCACGCATTTCAAATTAAAGGACAGGGTCACACTTTCTCACGTCTGTCTTAATACAACAGTCAAGCACTGCACATCGAAACACTTCTCATGCAGAAACCCCTCTTTGTTGAATTATTCCTGAACCACAGCTCAGCAGGGAAAAACTGTCCAGAGAATCATCAAAAGGAAATTCTGTACTAAAAATACACCTACAAGAAAAACCTGTTCCGCTGAACACAGGGGTATGTGGGTTTTGTTTTAAGATGGACTTAAGGATCCCATAAAGCAGATACTGTTTACTTGTAGTCAGATGAGCTATAAATAAAATTTGTTTGCAGTGCTGACAGTGTCTATCAATCTTTTTTCTAGTTTTTGTTTTCAGCTGTCGTCGTGTTTTTGCAGTGAACCTCCCAGAGATCACCTGTCAGTCATGCGGCACGGCTACTGGCCAGCACTGACATCTTTTCCCCTGGATTTTGTGTTGATGAAGCTCGACTGTCTGCAGGTGGTGAACTGCTCCACCACTGCAGCTCTCACTGTTTGTGCTTACTGTATAACAAAATGCAAACTGTCTGTGCAGCTTTTTTTTTTTTTTTCCCTGACCCAAGAGTGGCTGTGACAGTCAGTGTAAACATTTTTATGAAGTTGGTTCACCACTCTATTATGGCAATCAGTGGTAATTGAAAGAAGCCCCTGAACGCAGCCTGGTTCAATACTCTCACAGAATAAACCAATCATAATAAATTCTCGGATGGTTTAAGTTTAAGTGTCTTTCTGAAAATGAGCCTGTGAGAAGACAATGATGCCGCAAAGATAATAAAAACCTCCAAAAGATTACTAATTGTACAATAACTTCTTGCTTGGTTACCTTGATGTCTCTGTGAGCTATCTGGTTGTCGTGCAGGTATTTGAGCCCCTCCAGGATCTGTCGCGTGTAGAAGCCAATGGTGGGCTCGTTGTTTTTCAGAGGGCCCCACTTGGACCTCAGCAGTGCGGACAGACTCCCTGTGCACAACCGGACAAAGTACAACAACGAGTGTCAGTCAGTATGAGGCGTTTGTTTCCTCTTTACAAGAGGATCTTCGTCTAGATGAGCAGCGACAGCAGGTGTCTCACCTCCGGGAACCTGCTCCATGAAGATCTTGATGAAGCCGTTCTCACTGATGGAGCCGAGGTACTGGACAATGTTCTTGTGCTTTAAGTGCTTGTGAAGAGCGATCTCCTCGTGGAGCGGCTGAGAGTACCTGCATTAAAGAAACGAGAGATCAAACATGAGACGAACAGGAGACAACAGAATTAGATCGTGTATGTAGATGAGGCTTTAAAAGCTCCAGTGTTGGATTTCATTCTGATACAACAAGAAAGAACTGACAACTAAAAAACAGGCCGCACTTCCGGTTATCATCGCCACTCCTCCAGTATTGAAAAATTAAGTCCCTTTCTGATTTGAGTGAGTATTGAACTTACTTTACTGTTTGTCAGTACACCTTAAACAACCAAATTAAAAGCACTGAAACTACAAATTATGTAACATTACTCACTACATTACTGACTGAATTCGGGCCAACCAGCAGTGAAATCTGGCATTTGTACTTAAGGAAACACACAAAAAAGAAACTATAGATTGTTGATAAAATAATAATGAATGAAAAAAATCTGAACTATAATAACAGGTCCAGAAATTGAGTGATGGTCTCAGTGTTCCTCAGGAGAGAGATGGGGTTTATGTTTATGCCGCTGTGTCCTTTCCTCAGAATGAATGGCATCTTGGAAACAGGTCAGATACACAGTATATGAGTAGTGACAACATGTCAAAACCCAAAACCAAAAGACCAAACTAGACAAACACTGAGGCTGAGTCTTGATATCTGATCAGAACAGCAGGTACCTCTGTATAGTGAAAGTTTGCCTGCCAGCAGTTTTTTTTCCCCACATTCAGCTCTCTGCATGAATCACACCCTCTCTCTCTCTCTGTGTCTTGAGATTTCAGTCCGCTTGTGAATTATTTACCCAGATTCTCCACATTCTTTGCGGCCGAGCGCCCTGCTGACTCGCTGGAGTGATTAGTGGAACAACGTGTGGCAGTGGAATCACCTATTCTGTGAGGGAGCCTTGCAATCTGAGATGAGTGGGCGGAACTACGAGGAGGCAGCGGGGGAAATAAAAGGCAGAGGGTGGGAGTTTGCCTTTGCAGCTCCCCACTAACCAGTCACTCATGTGGATACCAGCCCAGTGAAAGCCAGAAACCACCAGGGGTGCTGCTGATTAGTCGGAGGAAAGCAGCACTTCTCTTAATGATGACAAGATGAGGCATTAACAGCTCGGACGCCTGTTTATATTCAGGGTGTAATTTAATCTGCGAACAGGATAATAAACAGAAGATGTAAAAATATGTGTCGTCAGGGTGGCCTCACATGGAAACAGTCAACCCCCTTCTGAACACGAAGGAGCTCAGCAGGTTCCTCTGCAGCGAGGAGGTCAGAGGGTCACCAAAAATATTACGATTCATCCTCTGGGGACCATGAATATTTACAGATAACCTAAAAGGAACTCTGTAGAGTTTTTGACCATGACTAGTGCTATGGAGCAGTGTTTTTACAAGCAGTTCTCAGCCTTTTAAGAAGCCTGCGTATGCCTCCTAACAGACAGACAGAGTGACGTCATCACTGCCAGGTTTCACTTCCAGCGAGGCAAAAAAAAGAAAAGAAAAAAAAAAAGACAGGAAATGGCTCATTAATGCTTTTGCCTGCATGCAACATCACAAGACTAAACATAATGTAGGTGACACAGTTAATATCATGTCTCTGGTCTCTGTGGTAACACTGACACACAAAAAAAAAAAAAAAATACGGTGTCATTTTTCTTCTCACCTGCTGTCCCTCTCTGGTATCTCTTTGATGGCCAGTCGGACCTGGTTGCTGAGGTCTCGGCCCGCATACACCACTCCAAATGTGCCTTTTCCCAGAACCACCCTCTCTCCGTGCTCATCGTACTCATAGTCGTACTGCGGAAACAGGGACAACCAATATGAATGAAGTGATGTACAGTAGGGATGGTGATGTAAATTTACTGTGTTCAAATCTGAACACAGTAAATTCAGTGTTTTTTGGTGTATTATTTATTTGCAAACATTGTTGTTCTCTTGTTATAAAATCCAGTTACTTCATTTGCCTCCTGTTTTCTAGCACGTCTGAGAAATCCCAAGAAAATCTGCACATCTTTTTAATCCACAGAAACTAATCTGATTAGTGTTTTTATAATTAACTTTAACAAACGGCCTTTTCTTTGTAATCAGATTACTTTAAACCTGTTACATCGATTCCTCGATGAGAAAGACACAATTCATGTTCTTTTGTTTCCGAAACAGGTGAATAATGTTTAAAGGAAACGCGCTGAGGAAGGCCTCGGTTTCAGGACAGCTTGTGTAACGTTGAGACAGCTGAGGCTGTCGACAAACCGACAGCGGATTCAAGGTATTGACTCTTGTGCTGCATCGCACACAGATATAAAACTACCTCTGAGAGAAACCTGTTAGACATTTCATATGTGCCATGCTGAGTCAAAGAGGGTGCGGCAGTGTTTTGGGTAATTAGCTTTTCTTTTCCCCAGGCTCTGTTGGGAAGACAGGTGATTCCAGCAGCAGGTGTCTGTTCTGTACTGTCTAAGCACACAAAGCACAGCACCAAAATGCAGGTCTTATCCCAGCAGGTTACTGTTCACTTCCCTGGGTTTGCAGCTGCGTTTCGATTCAGTCATTATAATGCAAACTGTGGTGCACTGGATTAGAAAAGCAAAATGGAAAACCGAAGTTCATACATGATTAAAACAGATATTTATATTATTAAAAAAAAAAACAGGGAGATACATTGTTGAGCCTGCATTTTTTTTTTTTTTTGCCTTTTTATGGAAGCATGAAAAATAGTCAACTATGTGGCACTAAAGAAGAACTTGTCCTCTCACCTCCAAGGCTTCGGTGTCACAGTCTCCTTCCTCTGGACCTCTCCAGGTCTCCTCTGTTATGCTGTTGACCAGATCACAGAATCTGCCAAAGGAAAGCCTGGTTAGTCTCACATTCACTTCATGCAGTGCAGATCACTCACAGCGTATCCACACAGATTCATCGGGGTGCTTAAAAATATACAGTGGAGTCTGTAAGTGTTTTGTTATTGACATTTTCTGTGTAAAATTCCTACTGTGCTCCAATATCGATGTGAACGCCCTCAAAATGAAGCAGCATTCGGTTGATTCACTCCTATTCAGGAAGTGAGCTTAAATTTGAGACTGCCAACTGTGTTTTAGAAATGTGGCTGTATTCTGCTTTCTGTTCAAGCCAATCATTCATTTAATGCATTTCCATCCAAAATAGAAATCTACTAGTGGAGTGACATCTGTGGCTAAGCTTTGTTATCACTCAACAATAATTTGGCGACTGGCAAAAATCAATCTACAATAAATCAGAGACATGTAACACACAGAATTCGCACACGTTGTCTGAGATCCACAAAGTACATATTGTGATTAAATGTTTTTTTTTTTGCTGGTGGTCTTATCCAGAAGGGTTTACAGTGTGTTTACACGCACACCTCCCACACATATGCATACATATAATGACCTTTACCACCCTCACCACACACGAGCTGTGAATTAGTTGCCTCGTCATGCTGTCACACACGGCATGCCTGCAGGTGTTCAGTGATACACGTGTGCATGTGCATGCACACATGCCGATCATGCATATGCACAAACACAATCAGGCTGGATCTCTTCCTCCCTCTAACACCTTTTATCTATTTCTTCCTTCCTTCCTTCTCACCCCTCCCATCCCACTGTCTCTCCTTTGTCTCTGTACTAAAAGGAAGACAGCATCATAACAACAGCAGGCATGACTCACTGACTCTCACACTCCAGATAATTTAACTGGAAGTGCTCGGGAGCCTCTGATGTGATAGTCACAAGTCTGAACACTCAGTGCTTCTCTCAGCAGCCAGCGAGGAACACGATGGTGTCAAAATGAAACAAGGTGTGTTCGTGGTGACGGGGAGGTGCGAAATTTCCCACCTGAGTACAGAGCTGACAAGAGTGCCTCTGCTACTGTATGGATGGGTGCAACTAGAGAAGAGCTTAACTCACTCTGAAGTGGGAAAGAGCTGATGTACACCTTTATGATCAACATTTATCTAATGTTGGATCTGTGACAGCAGAGTTTTACAGAGAATAAAACTCTGAAATAACAATTTATTTCCTTGTGAGTACCAGAGGACAGATAAATAGTAGGTATAACCTCATAGAGCCTGCTTGCATGGCTGTACACAGCTTGAATTTTATCTATGACCAAAAACCACAAAGGACTTTGCTGATAGGTTTATATCGTGTCAGATTGGCAAGAGATTGGAGACAGTTGTGTGCAAATTTCTGGCTCATAAAAACCAAATCATATCAATTTTAATCACAAGGAATGGCCATTAAATAATTTCTTTATGACATCAAATAAAGATTTATAATGTTGACATGATTACTGGTGTACTGTTTGGAAAAAAAAGCACTTAATGAACTTAATGATGTGAAACAGATGTGTAAAGACTGAGAACAGACAGACAGACAGACCAACCTTTTACAGTGCATCTCTGTGCAGAAATAGATCTGGAAGTCCTCTGCATTGTGAAGGACATAGAGAAATGCACTGCGCTCGTCAAACTTGGAGATGCTGAGGAAAAACAGTCCACAGTCAGTTGAACAATAACCCCATGAGAGCAAATATGACTCAGACAATGAATGAAGCCTTTCACTGGACTTGTGACATCAGCCATCAAATCTCTGGGATGAAATAAAAGACTATTTGTCAGTGCATGTGGACAGCGGCTCCAACAAAACATAAAGCCTGGCAGATGTGGCAAATGCAGGATATACGCACAGATGTAAGAACAACACATCTTACAGATATATACAGACAGCATGTGGCGTTATGAGTTTGAGCTGCAGCACCGGTTAAAGAATTTGTTTCTGTGCATCAAAGGTGAACAGCTTCGATTCAGCGACTAAATTGAAACTTTGATCCGCTGGGACGAACACTTGCCCAATTCTACCAAGGCCAGAGCAGCCGAGCCAGACAATATAGTGCCTGTACGTGTGGTCGTATTGTTGCTCGCAGAGCTGCTATTGTGTCCTGCTGACTGTCTGCAGGCTGAGTGGGCACAGAGAATGAGTCGTTCCCTAGCAACATGTGAGCACAGCCCTCCACTTTTCTCCGATCTGACACTGAATTCCTTTGAGGACTGTGGAAAAGCAGGCGCAGAGCAAGACATCATGAAAACTGTCCATGGCAGACTGTCTGCAGCATTAATGGAGCACTCTGGAGCTGTGAGAGGTTAAGTGATAGCAATGTAAACTACATTTCTGCATGCCCTATTATGTCATTTATCTGTACGTCACCCTAATCCCTGCACCCTGTATTTGTCTTTTGGTATATTGGTATTTACAGTATAAGCAGAAACAAAACATAAATAAATAAAACACAGCACACGATTTACATACATTATAGACATTAGTGCCAATTTAAACCAAACCATTACAAGCGCTTGAGTATAATGTGCATACTGTTTTCAGTTTAAATGCTCATCTGAGAAGTGTAAGAGCATGTTTCCTGTCCTGTTCATGTTGTCTGTATTGTGCTTCTTGTCATGACACTGTTCTCATGATGGGGTCTTGGCCAGGTCTCTTTTGAAAAGGAGATTTAAATCTTTTACCTTTTGTAAACACTTTTTAATTTTTTTCTTGTTGTCTCTGTCTGTACTGGTGCTGTTTTAGCATTCAACTGATCCATGCTTCTATAAATGCAATATCAATGACAATTCATTTGGGGTTTCAACTTATGGAACTGCAACCTGAGCATAATAAGATTTGGAAACTATGAATGTGGCTGGTAGCATTGGATTAAAAGAGTTGTGAAATTCTGCTTGACTATGAACATTCATCTGATTCGGTGGTTCTGTGAGAGATGATAAACAAGATATAAAAGAAAAAAAAACACTCCAATTTCACTAAATGTTGTTTATACTTTACTGGTTTTTCTCTGGATATTGTCGCCTCTTCAGGCCTCATTCAAATAAAACAATCTGATTTTCTTTCTACCCACCATCGACGATGATAAATTCAAACCAATCGCCTTCTGGAGACCAGTGTGAGGACACTGTCACATCACTCAGCTGTAATATGAGGGTGTCATTAAAGACAGCAGACACTGACCTCACACCTCGTACTGATGTGGCGCTGAAGTTCCACTCATGAATCCCTTTGTGCTGCAGGACAGATCAAAACAAACAACATCATTACAGCTTCTGGAAGAAGTGTGTCTCCTGTGTAATACACTCTGCCGAGTGATAATAGCAGACTGATAGTAGTATTGGAGCAGTTGCATAATCCAAAATATGTTGATTGACCTTCCAGTAATAAAAAGACATTAGTGGTTTTTATTATATTGGCTGCATGAATAAAATGGAAATATGGAGTCAGTGTAGCTGATGTTGCAGGTTTACTAGGATCAGTTTCTGGTGAGCAACCACTTTAATTTAAGAGCGGCTGTGTAGGTTAGCATTATGACACAACACAATATGAGAAAATAATCAATAAGGCAGATGCAAAGAACTTCATGACAGGAATCAAGAGTCCATTATCACATCACAGTATCAAAACGAAGACAACAAAACAAACCTGAAAATCATGATCAGATGTGATGAGTATCTTTATTTTAATCACCACTTAGTTTAACCGTTTAGATAACGTAAAGCATCGGCACTGCTGCTGCAGTTGCTTTCTGCACGAGTCTGGTAAAAACTAAGGCTGTGGTGGACCAGAGTATGATTTACATGATGTGGCTATGATATGAGGATTTTTGCCTTAAATTCTGTCTTAAATGTTATTGATGTTTTATACTTGAAGATGCCGTTTTCATCTTAGATTTCATCTTAAATACAATTCAAAGGTTTAAAGCTGATGGACAATAGACGGTAAATGATGTGCCTTTACTGCAGTTGGACTCCCACCTTGTCATCAGGAGCAACATGCCAGATAGACACTGTGTTGTCATCCACGTCTTTGTTTATGGACAAATATGAAGGCTGGTACACTTTGGTGGGCTCCAATATCAACACCTAAAGAAGGGAAAAATATTTGTTGGCTTTTTCTTACAGTTGTTTAACCAGTTATTATTTGCTGAGCATGCAGGAGCTTTTTATTTTTTGGTTTCCACATAGTGAAACCTGAGAGCTGCTCAACAAATCTCAGCCATTGTTTGGCCCTGGTTCCTTGGGTGGTGTCACTTACAGGAAATCGGACAGAGGACACATCTTTCTTGGTTGCCTCCACCAGGAAGTCCATCCAGAAATCCACCAGCTCTTGTTTGGGGGCCGGCTGCTCGGCACCAGGCTTCTTGAAGTGCTGATATATCAAAATGGTCTCCACCAGCGAGCACAGATACCTGAAACCAACCAGAGACACAATAAGGGTAAAAGTACAATCCAGTGTACCAAGTCTTTATTTTACCATATGCATCCCATTTCTCATCAGAAAAATCTCATCTGATGAAGCAAACAAAATAACTTAGTGACAGATAATTTGCATATGAATTATACTGTTTTAAACGTGCAAACATAGATCAAGAAGATCACAAAAACAAATCATACCATATGATCGTGTTTTCATGCTGAGTAATGTTTGTCTTTGTGACATTAATGGAAACTTAAAGAGTTTTCACAGCACTAACACAAATAAATAACAGCAGGATCTTTACGCAGAGCTGCAGACAGTTTACTGTACTCCTCCACATGTCGTAGAACTGACACAGTCTCATAAAATCTTGTGGAATGAATAGAGCCTCTGAAATTATGGCTTGAAGACAATAAAGCTATAAAAGGATTATGTGAAAGCAGCACCTATTAGATAAGCTCTTCCCATATGTTCATCGTATAAAGATGCTAAATTAAAGAATATTTTGGAGCCTTATTTTGCCAATAATTCCTCATTTGCAGGTGAAAATGCTGGTTTAGAAGACTTAAACAATTGATTTAACATTAAGAAAGGGCTTTGTCCCTGGCTAAATAACAACAAACTTCACTGAAACAAAAAAGAAAAACCTTTTCTCGTGACAGTAATCTTGTTGGCATCATTAGAGCTGAAGGTAAATGTGTTAGCCCGTCCACTACCTGTCCTTTGCACCATTTTAATGTCAAACTCCAGCCTGCTTCTAGTTGTGTGGTGTCGTGACATTTTTTGGAAGAAAAGCATTTCTTCTACTTTCCCTCCACAGAGCAAATTATTTGCGTTGCGACACGTGTTAAACTCTTCAAAAAAAATGTCACGACACCGGGCTGTTACAGCCACCAAATCCATGTAAACTCAGAGGAGCTGTTCAAATGAGCAAAGTGAGTTCCTCGTGATATTTTCTGTTCTCCATGAGAAATACACCAAATGCTTGCACAATGGCCACAGATGGCCAATGTGGTTTCAAGAGAAAGCAGAGCACACTTCAGATCACAATGACACAGGCACAGTTGGTGATGGATGTGGTCTGAAATGTATTTTTCGACATGCTAATCTGGGGACGGCTTATCTGTTTTCTCACCAGATGGGGGCTTTGAGTTTGAAGAGTTTCTCAGAGGCCTGGATGACCCTGGTGTTGTCGCAGGCCAGGATGCTGGCGCCCAGGAAGAAACCCACATCCCAGTAGCTCTGCAGCTTGTCCAGGCTGCCTTTTTTACCCAGAAGGCTGCTCAGCTTCACTCCTGGAAAACAAGAAGACAGATATTTTTTTTAATAGAGGAAGATCATTATTTTATTATGTTTTTCCTTGGACCATCACCAACTAAGATTTTAAGCAGATAAGTTAGTGGCAGAGAGACTGCAGAAAGAAATGGCAAAAAAAAAAAAAAAAAAGTCCAAACTCTACTTGGAAATTTCAAAACACAAAGTACAGAGCTCTGGCTTTATAATTTGCCACTGTATTCAGTAAGAGTTGAAAGGTACTTGTCATAATACTCTTGGGTTCTGCTAAGGGAAGCTGCTGCTACATGCCCTATTCAGCCTGCTGGTGAAACCAACCATTTGTGGAGGCAGGTGGGGGGTTGCTGGGATAAGTGTAGGAGAAAGCAGGGTCTAGAGGGATGGAGGGTGGGGCTAATTTAGGGGGCTGCAGGCAGATTCCCAGGACTGCTTGCTCTGTTTCCCACATTCCTGAGCTCCTCCGAGCCTCAGATTTCAGGGCTAAAGATCGAGAACAAAGGCTTAACAGCTTTCAAAACAGGAGAAAATGTTACTAAGTATTATGTGATTTTCCTTTATTAAAGCAGCTATAATTTATATTTTCATAATGCAATGGCTCAAACTAGTATGTCTAATATGAAAGGGGACACTTGTAGTGACAAATCCACAGAGAATTACTCAACACGGCCGCTCCCCTCAAATCACTGGAGCTTGAAAACATCCTACAGCCTACTCTTCTGGTTCAGTCTTACATGTTTTCAGTTCATAGCGCTGTGTTTGGATGCAGCAGGCAGGCGGCAAAAGCTGTCGAAACTGACGGCACGCAGACACAGTTAGCAGCTAGCCGGCAAACATAATGGAACATTTAGCAGTTAAAGAAACAGTTGCCTGCTGCAGCTCGTAAAACCAAAACAACGAGCTGAAAGATACTAAAAAGCCCTGTAAAACTGGAGCGTCGGGTTATACATTTCTGTGGCTCTGTCACCATGACTGACACCTCTCACATTATACACAGATGTTTTTTCCACTGTAGATATAAGAATAATTTATTAGTGCATGGATGGATGATGGATCATGAAAAACTGTTGCAGAGTGAGGACGGAGTAGAGCTTGATTGCTCAGTGGTGAGTCAGCAGGCTCAATCTGATAAAATGGAAAGCAGCATATTTAGGTCAAAGACACACAAATATCCCATCTAGCGTCCACTCACCCACTTTCCGGAGCTCGAAAGACGAGTCGAACTGGTGTCCGGCTGCCAGGAGTAGAACAGCATAGTTGATGCCAGAGTGGAGTGTTGGCTCTGACTCAAAGCCCCTTTTAAACCTGAGAGGAGAAGAAGAAATGACTCCAATAAACACTTTTCCTCCAAGAAATGCGTCATTCCAAATCCCAAGCATCTCTGAGACAACGGGATGGCTTCCCGGGGCTCTCCCAGCGTCAAGTTAGAAAAAACAATTACAGCCATATTGAGTTGGGGCCACAGAACAGCAAACAGCAACTGCGAGTAGCCTCGCAAAACAAGAAATTTCATTTATTTAATGAGCAATCTGTTCTGCTGAGGGAAGGGGTGTGAATGTTATTAGGGGCCTCTGCCAAGTTGTGACATGGAGCTGAAAATAACAGCCAGATGGGAGCTCGATTATCTAAGCAGCATATGCAATCGACCAAGATATGAGATCTTAAAAGCAATTTCTAGAAGCAGGCAATCAGGAGCCTTGAGTTATTATTAAGTCAACTTCTGTCAGATACTGTTAGCCTCTCCTCTCTGTGCTCACATCACAACCACACTCACAGGGAGATGACACGCTATCAAGGGCCGAGTAAGACCCCGAGCTGCCCAAGAACAGCCTGAAGTCCTGGATTCAAGACCTGGATACGAGAATATGCTGGAAACCCTTCACATGCATCTCGCTGTCGCTGTCTCATTAGCATCAAGCAAGTTTTTTCTGTAGCTCATTAATGCTTTGAACATCCCAAGGGTCTGTACAGGGTTTAGATCTGGACTGAACTTAAAATCATGCCCAAAAAGGGTTTTCTACGAAGACAATAAATGTAAAATGTCTCAACAACTTGTCACTCAAAACACTTCTTGTGTTTTTACACGTGTTGTTTCTAGCAACACTCATCACAATCCCTTAAAAAGACTGATAAAAAGATTATATTGTGACCACACAGTTATCCCCAATCATTTGTTCTGCTCTTGGTGTAAGTTGACAATTTTCTGGCAACAACGTTTTTTGGGAGGTTTTTGAAACACAGATGCTGCAACATCTTGACATAACATCCTGTGAGAAGTTTCCTAATGAAAAAAAAAATGAGACTGAAGTAAAAGAAATGTGCTCAGCAATGATTTTCCTTTTTAGTAACTTACATTCACTTTATGTTTTTAGTTTCTTAGAGTCTCCAAATTCCTCTCAATCTACTACTGAATGATTTGATATTGTGATGTTCAAAAACGAATAAACTGAGTTTTTTTTAAAAAAAGAAATGACAATAAAGGTGTTTCGATTAGTTAGAGAACGAACACTTATTTTTAAATGCTGTCTCTTCTGTTACCAGACCATGTTGTTCCTCTTCAGTAATTTGTAAGTATTATTGAGTGGTGCATTAGCAAGAAAACATTCAACCATCACGTAAATTTAGTGCCAACCAGTGAAGAGATTAAGGCGATTAAAAAGGGGAAATAGTCAAACTCATATTAATGTTTTATGTATTCAGTATTTTATAAATGAGGCATGGACCCAAAAATATATCCATGTCACCACTTCCACTTACCACCAGAAACCTGTACCTGTTATTTTAACTCCTCAGTCATCTCAGCATTGTGATTGTTGTCATTTGTTCTTAGCTGATAGGACTGGATCCTCTTCATGTTGTTCTAAAGCTTTTGTACCTTTGCTCCAAGGTGTGACAAGCCGTATGATCTTAGATCATTTTCAGACTTGTGGCACGCCTGCCTGCATGAATGAGACTTGCAATTCTCCTTACCAACAAAGGGTTTTACCTTCATGATAACAGTTATTGAGAAGTCCTTCATTCTCGGCACCATTCATGGTAAACTCTTAATACTGCGGTGCCACAAACCAGTGAGTCACCCAAAGGCCATCTATCATGTATCTTGCCTTTCGAAAACATTTCTTCTAACAATATTTATATGTGACTCACTGTCTGGAGGAGCCAACTGTTTGCCTGGACAGAAATGTCACACACACACACACACACACACACCCCAACATCCTGCCCAGCTCTCTTACCAGAGTGCGCCATTGTCTCTGCTTTGTGTGTCAGTGAAGTGAGACTCCAGGAACATGTCCTTATAGATCCGTCCCACCATGCAGTAGATGTCCGAGGCTACCTGCTCCTCGCCTTCCACCAGGGGCAGCATGATGTCCAGGGCTTTCTGTCTGTCACCTGGCAGGTTCCTCCTACGCTCACACACATGCACACACACACACAAAGCATGCAAAGTCAGATAGGCGGTAAATTAAAGTTTTGACGATGTTGAACTTTAGTGAGAAATTCGTCTGCAGCAGTGAAGCATAAACGTATCACATCTATCCGGGCACGTGTCGGTGGAAAACCGTCCTGGGTATTTGTGACTATTAACACTTATGAAGTGTTAATCCATCGCACCCACACCATCCCAATCTTAAAGGGTCACTGCACTGATTTTATGAGCCACAGTCAATTTATTAGTCATGGGGATGTGTTCTGGGGTTCTGAATGGAGAAGCAAAGACAATATCAAGTTGCGTTATGAGAAACGTAGGATTGTGTGTTTGGAGCTTGACTAAGTGTGGCCTTTCCTTTAGTCTTTAGTCTCTTGTATGTCCCCAAACTTAATGGAAATCCACTGCTAAATTGTAGAGAACTTCTCTAAAGGCAGCATTAGCTGCATTTACAGTGACACTGGCTAATTCAGAATGAATTACATTTCAGATGGATGGTTTAAATCTTTCAAAGTCCATTCAACAGATAAACGTTTGTCATGCAAACACTGCTTTCCACTGTTTTCTATTTTTGGATAATTACACAAACTAAAGGAGTTTACATGAGATTCCAAATCGAAAGGTGTAACAGGTAAGGTGTGCCACCTTAGGACTGGATTTGGCTTCAAGCATTTAAAGATTCTCCACTCCTGAATCCTGAATGTGGACCAGTAACTCGACCTTTGACAGTTTAGATGGAGACTCAGGTGATTCAGATAGTTTGTAGTTTTCTGCCTCAACCACTTGAGGCAGTTGGTCAGATTTTGCACAGATTCCACCAGACTGTGTTTGAAAATTAGCAGCACCAGTAACCTGTAAGTGTGTGTTTGTTATGTAGCTAGGGAACTGCTGCACAGCTATTGTTGTGCGACATGATATCTGGCACTGAGGAGGCCGTTAGGAGCCCGACTTAAATTACTGAGGTTGCTGGGTTTATAAAAAGAAAAAAAGCACCACTTTTGTTTGGCACGGTGAGGCTCCACCTGTTCTGCAGTGGGTCATTCAGGTGCAGAAGGTTCTCTTATAACTAACCTGTGAGGAAATAACTGAGACTCTAAAATAAGCTACCCATTCAAAAATTAACAAGAGAAGGAGAAGGAGTGCTCTCGCATAAGGAAATTAACTGCAGCCTCTTCAGGAGTTAATTAGTCGAATCTGTTTATGAAAGGTTTTATATTTCCTGTTCTGATCACTCAGTATCCAGGGGAGACGAGTTTAAAGCTTCTGCTGCATTAGGAAGAAAAAAAAAAAAAGAAGTAATGTACAGCTGGGCTGATCAGGTTTGGTCAATAAATTATAAATCTATCAAAAGTTAATTGACTGTCCATGTAAATTTCATCACAAGTGTCAATAAATAAATGGTCTGACTTACACACGTAGTCAGTGATTATCTGAGTCCGTTTATTAGGGTACATTTAACTATGTCTAATATAACAGCCTGGTAATAAATCCTACCTTAATGAAGGCTATAACGCTCAATTCAACTGAGGTGTTGATTCAACCTCAGGTTGATTTTGGAGGCTGTGACTAGAACTGGGTTGCTGGACTATCAATGACATCTAATCACGTATTGAACCAACCAAACAGCACACAATAATGTTATGTCATACTGTTACGAATTAGGACATACAAGTCAGATGGGAGCAAACAATAGACAAGAAAAATCATCCATTAATGTGTTTTACAGTTTTCTAAATTTCTTAAAGTGAGATAAATGTTCAACAAGTGACACCTTTTAGGATCACATGAGCAATCCAGGGGGAGTCACCATGGCAGACTAAAACATAACCCCTGACACAACTAGGAACCCTGGGGCAAAGCTCAGTAAATCATGTCGTGACAAAAGCTGCATTCGCACAATGTCAGCTGAACGGGAAGAACAGCAAAAACCCCCAGCCCACATCGTGACCTTTCCCTAAACCTAACCCAAACCTTAACCATGGCATTATCACATCGTAAAACATATTTACTTTTCAACAATGATTTGGAAGGCACAGACAAATAATGGCGTTCTATTGATAAGGGCTTCAGATCAGAAAACACTTCTGTGACCTTCAACACACCTTGGACAAACAACGCTATTTTGCCGTTTAATTTTTTGCACAAATCATGTTTCACGTATTGAAAGTAAACCAAAGAAGATTGAATATAATCAACAGGAAATCCAGAGCAGGAAAAAAAAGCACAGCACTGGACATTATTTGAATCACAGCCACTTGAGCTGCACGATGTGCCCTCGTTTACAGCTATTATATATTAACCATTAATGACCATGATATATATTAATCAGTAAGGATAACAATTAATAACATACTAATTAATCACAACCATTAATTAAGCTGATTCTCACATTTGTACATACTTCTCTTTACATAACATATGAAGGACTAATATTAACAAAGGTCACTAAAAGCTTCAGGAAAATCATTATGCTAATCTATGCAGCAAAGTGCTCTGAACTCCTTTCCGCACATCTACTCCACTGGGGAAATTTCTGTTTGCAGATATGAAATTTCAATCAGGCTGCGTTCTGGAGTTACCGAATGTGTCAAAACACAGACCTCAGGGAGAAATGAGCGGTTTTATCCTGCAAAGTAACGTCTCACACGGGCACAATGTGTGATAGTCACAGAAAAAAAAAATCCTGATAAACATAACGTGGCTCTTCTCCACAGCGCGAAGGTTAAATAAAACATATGAGTTGACAGCTATTACCATGGAGACCGTCCAGAGGGAAGAGCGCTCGGGGAGACATGACCTGTTCTCTCCTCCTGCATCTCTCTATTTCACTCTTTCTTCCCTCCAGAGGGCTGATGGGTATTCGGATGGAGGAGATTCTTCCATCGCTCAAATGAGACGCCAAGCAGCGTTCAGCATTCACATGCCCGACGCTGCCCAGCTGCAGACAAGAGGCTGAGGCCAATTAGTCAATGCTCACTTCAAACTGGCAGACTCATTTAGAAGCAGAGCACCTTCTTCAGATCAATCATTAAGTGTTTATTAAGGCCGAAAATTGATAATCGTGGGGTTATTAGAATCAGAAAAGAGTCAAGGTAATGATTTACACAACTCCACTTCAGTTTAAGGATTTTAAGAATCAGGGCACAGTCATTTTTATGGTAAATCACTTAGGAAATGACAAACTAACCACAACAAAATCTTTCTTTTCACCTTGTGAATTAAATACAGATTAGATAATATACTGATGCAAAAAAAGGTGCTAAATTTTGCGGTGGATAAAATTAAGATTATCCAAATCCAGTGGTGGACAGTAACTAAATACATTTACTCTAGTACTCTATTTAAGTGCAATTCTGAGATACTTGTACTTGTTACACAACATTTTGTAGGAAAATATTGTACTTTTTACCCTTCAGCATTTATCTGACAGCTTTAGTTACTTTGTAGATTTAAATAAATAGCACAAAATAGAAATTACTAAGAAATTATAATGTAATTTTATAGATTAAACTGTCAAGCCGTATATGAAGTAGTTACAATGCCAGCTGCAACATCCAAGCGATGCTTAATTAATGCGTAATGCGTCCATAATCATAATACAATAACACAGTTACGCCACAGATGACACGCCACAGTCACACGTAAGAGCTATTGTACTAGTTAAGAGACTCCTCCTGCTTTGCTGAATAGGTGGGCTGGCATTAAAGACCTCCTACAGCTGTCTGTCTCTACTCATGACGGCTCAAGGAGCCCTGAGCCAAAAAAAAAAAAAAAAAAAAAACCCTTCAATATCACATCTTGATAATGGGCCAGACAGTAACGGCGAACACGCGGGCATCTTGGCACCCTGCAGAAACATTTTCCAATTGCCACCAAATTAAAGAACAGCATGCTTTATTGCAATCTGACGCAGCAGCACCCCCAAAACCACAGGAAGTTTACAAAAAAAGCAGCTGGAGAGAAACAGGCCGTCAAAACCCCCCAGTCTTGTACATCTGTCTTTTGCAGAGTAGCTGAAAACATGGTACTAATAATATCACAGCTGCTTGGGAACCTGAATTTACTGCTGCTTAAAGGAAAAAAAAAATCTCCCATACTTGTTGCTCACGAAACCCCTTCAAATCCAACACATAAACGCTAAAGTGCAGTACTTAAAACTCCTACCTGAACTCAAAACAAAATTTTAGAATTCACCACCGCTGCTATCAGATGGCAAGTACTGACTAAGATAACTGTTGGTGTACCACAAAGCCACACTGTCCCTGGTTTTGTTATAGCCCAGCACCTTTGTGTCTACAACCCAACAGTAAACTATGAAAACTAATATCTAATGAAAGTAATTACTATTATTTGGCAACGCAGCATCAAGTATCAAGAAGTACTGTTTCATTGGTTACTTACAATTGAATGTACTTGCCGATCTTTGTTTTGTTCTACAAAGCAATCAGAAAGGAGCCTTTTCTTTGGCCGTGGCTTACATCAATGTATTACCGAGTTAAACTGGATTTAAGTGGATTCATTTCAAACCACATGTGGATTTTGATTAATGAATGCATTACTAAATAAATAAAACCAGATGTCCAAAAATATCTACAAACCCAAAGTAATCAGGCCTTTATAAATGCATAATGTATAAAAGCATAAAAAAACGACCTAGGAAGAACAGAGCATGACAACGTCCTGAAAACAGCAGGGAGAATTCAGTTGTTCATCAATGTCATTATAATTTGCTCATCAAAAATGTCTGGTGAAGTATTTTTCCTCCTTTTATTTAGCTTTATTTTCAACAGGTAACACCACACTGGGATGTGTCGTCGTGTTGTGGATGTTGTCGTGCTCGGCACTCTCACCGATTCAGCGCAAAGGCGTAGTGGAACTTCACATGAGGATGAGCCATGGGGTCAAAGGTTGGAAGCTTCTCCAGCGTCTCCACCAGCTTCACGATGGACTCATAATCCTAGAACATAAGTGACAAGCACACAGTTGAGCTCCTACTTTCACCCTGGTCATCACTAAGCATTGTGGGACTGTTGACCATGTGTCCTCCAAATATGCGTCCCGACTTATTAAGGTACTGAGCTGCTCCGAGGCCAGAGGGAGTGTTTCTGATGTCCCTTTATTCATTCTGTCTGAGACTCAACTATCTGTTTAACACCAAAAGCACTTCAGTAATTGAGTGGTCTCTTCATCACATTTTTGTAGCTCCTACTGGCCCACGTAGTCACTATACCCAAAGCTTGTTGAATAATTCAGCACGTCCTCAATGCTTGTTGTTCTAATGAATGATTAATGAGGCCGAGAGCTGCCTATGGTGAGTAGGAGGATCTGGACGGTGAGCGCCATCACAATGCGAAAGACTAAAGGGCGTAAAGAGCGGCAGATTTAAGACGAGCAGACCAAAAGCTTTGCCTAGAGCTCTCTACAGGCGGTCTGCGATAGCCGTGGTTTGAGAAAATGACAATGAAAACACGGGACGCCGCTGACAGTTTGATGCTGAGGCGGTGAATTCTCTTTAAGTGGTACAGTAAGTTTATACAGTAGCTCCCTCTGTCAAGGTCACGGCCGTCAGCACACACACCCATTTTATCCGTACTTAGTTGACAATTTGTTTGAACTTAAGAAGCGCGTCAGTAGTTAGGTGGGTGTCTGAAATACTTGCTGGGATGTTCTGCTGAAACTTTCTGCATGTCCTTGTCTAAAGAGTCGTGTTCTCAGAGTGTGAAACGTAAAAAGTAATCTTTCACTGCCAGGACATTTTTGGTCTTGGACTCTTTTTGGGGTGTGGGTCCTATTTCTCATCGGTCCTTACGTTGTTGTCTTTGATAAATCACTTCAACCTTTTGAATGTATTGTATAACTTCTCCGACCTTCAGTTTTCCCTGTTGCAGTTGAACCTTATTGTTAAACAGTGAACCAGGAGGAAATATTTGCTTAGGAGGACTCTGAGGTGGCAGGAAAACTGCCCTACTGGTTTACAGCATGTGTAAATGGAGTTAAACTCTTCTGCTTCTGTCGAAGGCCGATGCTGAAATGACTGAAACCCAAGTCCAAAATGGTTCCTCTGTTCAAGAACAACAACAAACCAGCGTTATTACTGGCGTTTAACCAGTGACTAACAACTGTCTCCACAACGATCTCACCTACATTGACAAATGACAACAACATGCTGATGTTCAGAGAGTGTACACACAGCAGCTGTACCTGGATGTCCCTGTACGTCAGCAGCAGGTTGATGACAATGTCGACTGAAAGGCACTCCACGTTGTCCAGCCGCTGTTGGATTCGGCTTAGCTCGGCAGCCAGCTCCATGCCAGTGTACAGCTCACGAGCTTTCCGGATCTCGTTCAGAATCATCTCACGGAAATACTGACTGGAGGACAAAAACCGGTTAGAAGTATACGACATAGCGGTACATCTAAAAGCTACCACACCTTCTCTTATTTAAACTTAAAGGCTTCCTTTGACTAAAAGCTAATGTTCTGTGCCAGCATGCCCTGCTATTTATTCAGGATAAGCAGCATCCACACAAAAATCCAATTAACACCTGAGTAAGTATCTCCCTGAGGTGCGATTCTAACATGATTGGAGTTTTAGTTCATTTCCTGCATTATGGTACTGTTACTCTTACTTTACTATTACATAATTTCAGATCGTTCTCCAGAGAGACATGAACCGCTTTCCTCGTCTTAAATTAGTTTTTCTGAAGAAATATTTAGTAAATGCCGTGGACCTCCAGTGAGGTAAGGAAATTGAAACAATAATCATATTAAAAATAAATGTGTTTGTGTAATGTTTTATTTCATAGTTTATTATTGTGACAGACGGAGGTGTGACATTATAAAACCGCAGATGACGTTAGATATTAGTTTTGAAATATTTTATGGAGGAAAACACGAAACTAAATACTCTTTTCTGAGTCTTCTCAAACTTGTTCATAGTCTTGCTCCTGGAGGAAGTATTGCATCGTATCGGCTGCAGATTATTGTCACTCCCAGTCTGCTGTCTTGGTGTTTCTTTGTGGGAAAAGACAAGGTTAAACGTCTAAACGCCTACCTAGTACATACTCTCTATTCATTTAATAATCTGTTCCATGTGAGTTGGCTGACTGAAATGAAATTGGATTGTTGATGTTCTTCAAAATAAGGTATTGGAGAAAGTAGTGTTTTCTTTTTCATTACCAAAACTCAGTGATAAAAAAAATCTTAAAATATCAGTAGCTGATTATGATCTGCCACAGAATGTTGTCTCTCCCCAGTCGCTTCTCTGCGGAGCTTGGTGCATCCTTGAAGAGACTGACAAGGTTAAAGGCTAAATACCAAATAATGACTCAATACAAACTCTATTCCCACAATAAATCTGCTCCTTGTGAGTCTGCTGACTAAAATTAAATCAGCTTGAAATTAAACCTACATGATATTGGAACACGGCAACATTGACACTGGCTGATACCCTAATTCGTTTAAAAGGCCAGTGCCAGCTGAATACACTACAACCCACACAATAAAAAAACACTGTCAGTTTAGAGCACTGGTCTCAGAGCCATAAGGCACAATACATTGAATAGGTAGCTGGTTGGTTATTATAAATAGGTTTTATAAATAGCAGTCATGCTCCTTCACACAATGTACAGTATGCATTCAGGTCAGATTCCAACAATGGCTGAGCTTAAAACTTTCTGCTGTGTTCACTGCTTATAACTTCATGGATGCTGGTCTCCAGGAGACAAAAGCTTCATCAAAGTGCACGTTCTTCTTTTCTGCCTGTAAAACCTGAGTCACTATTCCTGGAGCTGAGCGAGAACTAACTGGCAGCTGCATCGCCTGTTGGCAGGAGAGCCTAAAATATTACCCCGGCAACTGAGGCTGTGTAAATGTTTTTTTTTTTTTTTTTTTTTTTTAATGTAGATTACCGTGCAAGTCAAAGTTGAGGGATGCACCACATAAAAATAATTACAGCAAGTAAAAACAGGGAGACTGGGACAACAAAAAAGGCCTGTTCTGCTGGGAAACAGTCACAGGCAGGGTTGCCAGGTCTGGGCTACTTTTGAAGTGTTGGCATGGATTGTTGTTTGCTGGTTGGGTAGACCTACTTTGCATGCAGACTACACGAATAACACCTATAAATAAAAATCCATATTTTCAATGAAATCATTTATTTATACCCAAATCCTACCAAACAGTGCTATAATGCACTCCTGAAAATAAGGTTGAGAACCACTGGTCGACACCACAGAGCTATATTTCATTTATGATAAAACACAAGGCCATTTTAGGGCTTAGGTGCAAAAACTGTTTAGGAATACTGGAATTCTTCAAGTGGTTTAGTTTGTACATATCACAATACATTTGGCAATGATAGCAATGCTGCTGGACTTCTGGGTTCTGGAACTGGGCTGGTTTTTGGCCAGGTTTTGATTGACCATTGTGCTAGTTCTGTCACACAGACCTGGCAACCCTGGTCACAGCGCTGCTCAAACATCAACACCTGCCAGCTAATTGTTTCTCTGGAGGAACTCTCATGGCTTCTTCCTTATCTGTAATCTACATCATTTATATTTTAACTACAGTCTACCTTCACCGTAGTTTGTATTCAACAACCAGGTGAACACTGTTTTCCCGTGCAACTTTTGCTCATAACTGTACAAGGAAACACTGTGGGCATTTTGCTCGTGCGATGCGGCCCTGTGATTAGCAGTAATGTTTCACTGCTTTCAGAGGAACTTCTTATTCACAGGAATAGCTTTAAATAGGCTTTTCTCTTTTGCTTCCTCATCCTCAAACCCATTGCTCTCGATTAAACAGTGTTTCCTTCAACAATTTCCAGTACAGGAAAATTCATGATCACTGACACTGCCAAGACTGTAGGGAAATAACCCTCAAACCCTGTTCAGTCCTTCCAAGCCGGAAACTAACATTAGCTTATCAAAGCTGCTGTAACGTTAACTGCCTTGTTAGCTTTAGGTGAGAGGAATGAAGTGATTTGGTATGATTAAACCACATATTTAAATGTATTAACTTGTAGATTTTTTTATTTAAATATACTATAATATTGATATCATGCAGACATACACAAACATACAGAGAAACACTGTTTTCCTCTTTATTTTCCAAAAGCGGAGTGTATTTTTCTCAGTCCACCCTCCCTGTACTTACTGGGAGTTGGCCTGAGACACTTTGAGCAGCTGGATGAAGCGGTCCAGCAGGGGCATGCAGATGGGCCCCAACAGCATCTCAAAGCTGGGCTGCATCAGCTCGGTCAGGCCCTTCATCAGGCTGCTCTCACAGCAGTACACCTTGTTTTGGGGCGTCACCATGTAGGGGATAAAGGTGTAGTTTGCTGAGCATGTCTGTCGATGCAAGAGACACGGTTTTGGACAAGTATTAGCACATTTAAGCATTTGAGGAATTTAGGAATGAACTTTAAACCTTAGCATTAACAACTCACATTAAATGAGACCCAAAAAGATGTTGTCTTGAATAAAAACATTCAAAGCTTTTGCTGTTCCTCAAAGTTACAAAATTTTAGTTGACAAAACAAGCTCACTGCAAGGCCCAATTCACTAGATGTCCTGGAGCTTTCCATAGTATCACATGATCCTTAATAGTATAATGGAAGCAAACCATCCTTACAGCACAAGGTGTGTATTTATAGTACAGTACATTACACGCCTTCATTAAACAATTAACTTATGTAACAAATACTCTTTACAGCTGACTTTACAGACAGAGAATAGTCAAACACTGAATTGTATGTGGAGGAAGCAGATTGCTGGGGGGAAGTCTGAGCTGTTTCCCCTGTTTGAGACAGTCTGAGGTAATGACACGAGGCTTCGGCTCTGATCTGTCCACAGACAATAGTATTTATGTGGCGTTGTCTTCAGTGAACCAGTCTAAACAGGCAGCAGCTGGGTGGGGTGATGTGCATCACTGGTTTCAACCACATTAGGAGCTGCTTTCTTACAACCACCAACACTTAAGAGCAGCGCTCTTACAAATTCCACTTGTTCATGCAGCCTGGTGCTCATGAAAACCAAGCAGAAGCAGAGGTCTTGCTGGCTCACCTGGTGCGGAGCTCTACCCTGTTATTTGCTGCAGCTGTGGCATTCAGGGGTAAATTTGTGTCGTGTTCGTTTCAGTTTTAGCTGCAGTTGTCATTTGGTCCTAATTCCTGTATTCTGTATCTGTGTTTGTTTTAACTTGACATTATTCTCCAGCGGCGGCCGTGATGCTCCTGCGGCGGTTGCCTGCCACTGCTGAATAAACAAAGAGGAAACACGTGCATGCTGTGTTTACAGACAGTACAGAGCGCAAGAGAGACAGGCAGGAAAACCACTACTGACATCCTCAAGAGGAAGTCAAGGTCTTTTCAAGGCGAGCTATTCCCAGAATGTCAGATGTGTGGTGAAACACAACATGAGAGCAGTCTGAAGGTGGCTGAGCTGCTACCCAGCTGCATCCTGACAGCTTTAATATTCTATCATGGTTTCAGATTTTCAGCAGCCTCCTTTAGAAGACACACTGCTACTGTTGCTGCCGCTGCTGCTGCTCTCGCTGCCAACTGAAAAAAGGAAGTGAAAGGAAAGCGCGCTGCTGAACCAATGAAAGCGATAACTACTTCCTCCTGTGCAACAGTGGTTCATGACATCACCGTGTGCTGCAGTGGCAGCACATGCTCTCCAAAAATAAACCGGTGACCCCTGTTTCTGTTAGGTGTAACCAGACAGGTTGCAACATCCTGAGACTAGTTTTAGCCCTTTTGCGTGCACGTGTGAGATTCATGTCGTCATGGGGATCACATAACAGGCTTGTTTTCGCAGGCTGATGCATATTTCAGAGCCGCCGCGGGTCATTCGAAGCTAACCTCCACCAGTCGCTTACAGGTAACAGTGAAACACATGTGACACCGCCGGCTCACGGGGAATCTGGTGAATGTGACTGAGAGTGAGTCAGTTTTTCAGTGAGTGAGTCATCTGGTTTGTTAGCCTTGCCGATTGTCCATCTGTCCATTTGCAGTTACAGCAGGATTGTATTCGGGCCACATGCCTACTCACTCACCTTCACTGAGAAGAGACACACACACCCACAGAGCTGACCACAACTTGATATTAGCACTTCATTTATATGACTGTTGCAACAGTCATTAACTGATTTAGGCAGTCGTGACTAACAGTGCCTCTTCCACCCAGGCCTGAAGCTCTGAGAGTTTGTACCTGTGGGCTGCGACTGCAGATTTGAACCAAGCCAGTGGGCAGCTACAGTAAGTGAATTTTCACCAACACAGAGGAATGAATGTGCATGCAATTACAGTAATTTGACAAAACACCAACAGAGGCTAATTACAAGGATTTCCACTATCACGGTGGGCAGTTAAATGTGCTTAATTAAATACAATTATCGACACGTTTTTGTAACAGCAGAGAATGATAATAAGTACATTTTAAATGTATTGTACATAAGATCAACAGAAATAACAGAGTGATCTTTCATTTTCCGTATATTTATAATACTATAACTAACCAATTTATCTCTAAACTGCAATATGACAATGCTGCATGATGAAGGTGAAGATGATGACCTTGGGCCACGCAGCTTTAGCCTCAGTCTTGTACCACAATATAGATAGAAATCAAGTGCACGATGGGGTTAACAGTAAAGTTTGAGTGTAATGCAGGCTGAAGTGTCATGCTTTGGTTAGTGCTGACTGGGCTGTGGCTTGCAGGAGGCAGGTCATGGTGACTGTATGCCTGATTAGAACAGTGATCAGAATATATTTTGAACTGTACATGTTTAGTGTGGAGCCTTTGCTGGGACTGAATGGCAATGAGAGCGATGAAAACTGATTTGAAAAATTTTGTTAATTATGGTGCATGCAGGGAAGAACATAGAATTGCACCAAAGGGACGTGAAGGGCAAAAGAAATAATGAAAATTTTTGCAGATATTCCACTTCGAGTACACTTATTACCAGCAAAGAGGGTTAGTTAAGGGCAGTTAAGTACCTTAACAGAAGCAGGGAAGGGGCGACAACAAAGACAGAGAGAGTGCACATAAGGGAGATCAGTGAGATCACACTCTCATACTGTGAGTGATAATCAACTCTTCTCACACGGTACGAGTCAGTGTCAGAGATCAGTACATTTCATGCTGCACAGGAACCACCTCCTTCCACTCTGCAAAGCCACTTAAGAGAGCTAAGCCTTTCATCTGACTCCTGAACATGGACTCCTGGACGACAATCAGCCTGCTCCTAATCGCACTTTGCTCCGCTTTGTGCTGAATTAGTCGACTGCTCAGTTCGGGGATTCTCCGAAAATTATTTCACACTGATGAGCCAATAATCATTTTAAGGTATTTATCAAGCAGAAATGCAAAACATTTGTTACTTCCAGCTTCTCAGATGAGAAGTTTTATATCACTGTAAATTAAATTATTCTGAAGTTTTAACTGTTGGTTTGATAAAACAAAGAAAAACGGCTGGGACCCACTGAACGACTGGTAGTGTAACAAGGCTCATAGGTGGTTTGTACTGACAACAATACAGGCTTTGTACTTAACATACTGCACTAAGAACATACGCTATATGTATAAATACAGTTTTATAAGGAACCACAATAGGACGTGAGTCAGTAAAGAACAGGATTTCCTTAGCTTCAAGTCAGCGCCTTATTTGAATGCTGCAGTTTTTGCAAGTCAAAATGCCTTTTTATGCAGACTGCGCCCATGCAGTCACTGTAACTCACGGAACAGCTGTCAACTGGGAAAAACATCTCGACAGTGGAAGAGAAGATGCTTTCATTTTGCATTGCTGTGAAACCAAACATTTATCACAGCTTCTAAACAAAACTGTGCTGCAGAAGAGAAAACCTTTATAACACAGAGAAGGGAAACATAAGGTGCGAGACACTGTGCTCCCTGCATGTTGTAAAAAAGCATATTCTTTGCACCACATAATATGTGTGATGTGTGAGCACTGGGTGAGTAATGTGTGAAAGGCAAAGGCGAAGGGAAAAAAAAAATCTTTGTGTACTTACAGTGTTCTTCTGGCAAATTATCTCCTGTAAGAACAGAAGAGTAAAACACATTCAGAGATTCAACAAGAACATTTGTTCCTAACGGCCTTTTTATTTTGGAACAAAGCAAAACAAAACTTATCAGGTTCACTAAAATTAAACACATCATACCTGTAAGTTAAAACCTCTGAAAACAAAATCTTCAAATGAATAGTTCAAAATAAGTGCTTGCTGGGAAACTTTCCTCTGTCTGAAACCCTGTTTCAGTGTGAAAAATGCTGCGGGTGGTTGGTGTGACAATTTTTGTAACTTTACGAGAAAGGCAGTCCTATAATCACACCCGCTTCATGCATCGACTGGCCGAGTGTGCAGAGGTATGAAAGTAGTCGGGGTTTTAGCTTTTTCCTTCTTCACAAAAGTACTTTACCACATCACTTTTTGTGCATGAAGCAAAGTGCAACACCATCACTGCCTTTGATGAGGGATGCACTTGTTCAATTCATCGAGTCCTGCTCTTCTCCTCGACAGTAAGCTTCAATCCCTGTCTTAAAAGGTGGAAATAGGTGTCAACACTTTTGTCTGAAGTACACTGAGGCCTTAGTGTTGCACAAAATCAGATATTCTGCCACTGGTTGTTTTTGACAAGTTTCACTTCTATTTTACAAATCCACGAAGCAGTTTCTGTAGGCTTCGACATGTCTTTAAAACAAACAGGTCATATCACATTAGTTTGAGTTTCTGATGGAGGTGCTGTGATATCCTATAGGACGCGTTACAATCTGAATCCAGGAGTGTTTTCCTCATGTTGGCTGTGTTTCAAAATTAATTCAACAGAACAAATCCAAAAATCCAAATCCAAAAAAACAAGTTTGTATCCACACAAGAATTTCAAACTCAGAGAAATGTAGATGAAGAAAATAATAAACCCTCAGCCTTCAGTTCATCAGCAAATATGGTAGATTATACTTTTACAGAGAGGCTATTTTATTTTTAAGGAAAAGAAATTAAAAAAAGCTGTGGTGAAAAGAAGCATGACCAGCATGGGTACACTGAGTACACACAGCCCTCTGTAGGGTCTCAGTGTATTTTTAGAAAGAGCTCCAGTATATAAAGGAAAGCCCTGACTTTAAAAACGGCACCCTTTAAAACAATTTAGCTGCCTGATAGAGATCAGAGGAAACCACCAGAGAGATGAGGTCTTTTAAGGCTGGGTGAGGAGCAGCGAGCCCACCGCACAGCCAGACGGGTGGGCACCACGGCAGACCACAGGAAGGGAAAACTTCACAGTTTGCATTTGCATGTCAGCCTTTTATGTCGATTGTTTTTATGCTCACTCGGCAGACAAACCTCTCCTGACAGTCTATAAGCTGACTATATATATATATATATATATATATATATATATATATATATATATATATATAGAAAGAGAGAGAGAGAGAGAGAGAGAGAGAGAGAGAGAGAGAGACTACAGGACTACAGTGAATTCAATTAAATTCCATTTAATTTGATTTGAACAAAACAATGGAGACAGGTGGCATTGTTAATTTAGGGATATATCAAGTAGTTTCTGTTGTTTGAAAGGAAATATGTCATTTATTTCATATGTTGCATGGATGATGGATAAGGAATAATGTAAAATCAAATCTTACTTCACAGTCCCCACAATGTCGTACTAAAGCAGGTTCTGCATAAAAATGAACAAACATGTATAAACTGCACATTATTTTTACATTTAAAATGAAGTGAAAATTCATTACACCACTGTTTTTTGGCATTTCCAAGTGAAATGCTGAGTTTTTTAAAGTAAAAAGTTTGAATTCAGCCCCTTAAGGATTGCCCTCTGTAAATCATGGTGTAACTCTATTAAACACTTTATCTGGGTAATACTGTCTACCATGCAAAATTGCAGCTTGTAATGGAGGATAGATTAAATGGAATCGCGCTCACCTAGTGGCAAATTCCACACCAGTAAGCAACAAATGGCTTGCCAAGCTCTGGGTGACATTTCTAGGGATTAGCTCATGATGTTAGGGTTGAGGCAGGACCCAGTAGGAGGGACAGTAGCTGAGTCTCATAACACCCTCCACCCTTTACACACACACAGAGTATTTTTTATTTATTTATATAGTAGAATTAGACTCTGTGCTTCACATTGAGTTATAAAAGCAGAGAACAAATGAAAACATACATTTAATCTATGAATCCAATACATACAACAGGAAAGCACTGCAGTAGAAAAATTAAAGCTTTTTTTTTTTTTTGGAAAAAAAAGCAGGTTTATGAGAGAGCAATTGTACTGTATTGTACTGTGAGCAGAACCTGGTACGCAGTCAGCTAGGCTGTAAAGCCTCTGCCAGATGAAAAAAACAAACAGATGTGAATGTCAAAACCTTGCTTTTCCAGATGAGCCTGCAACCTAAAACTACTTAGAGAGGATGTCTATATGCTGACTTTATTTTCAGTCAGTAACTGACTGCCTTATATGTGTGTATGCATATGTGTGTGTGTGTGTGCGCCTGTACTTCAGGGCTTTTTTGATCTCTGTTTTGTAAGGGCATTAAATGGAAATATGACTTTGCATTCGTTTGTTTTAGCTTTCTATTTTCATTTCTTCCTCCTTCAGCCAAGATCTGACTTGATTGGAATCTAGCCCATCTTCTCTGATTTGATATTTTGCCTCAATATCAGCAGTGTGAAGAGAGAGAAAAAGAAAAATGAAAGCAATGCAAAGCCACAAGTTAGGATCACAATCACAAAGTCGCATGGTCTGCATGGTCTGAAGGGTGCAGACATGCATGGAGTAGTGAGAGATTATATGAAGCCGAGAGGAGGGCAGGTAAGTGAAAAAGAGTGGAGAGCGGCAACAGGAGAAAATGAAAGGAAGCAGTGGACATGTGGATGGAACATAGAAGACGACCTATAGGGAGGATGTTGCGGCTCATCTGCAGAATGCTTCAGCTTGGAGCGTTGGCGTAGCAGCCCTGACACCAGCTGAGTCAGAATACTGTCAATCAACTGTCGGCCCACTGGAACTGAGTGATGATGAATGACATTTAAATGTTCGGCTTGTGAACAACAGATTCCTTCCCTACACCTCTAATTTGTGAGGGTTCCACGTATTTGTGTATCTGTAATTAGAGGTTGCCATAATATGGTCTATGACTAGAAAACCTTCATCCTGGTAGATATTTAATTCCTGACATTAATAACCAAAGTGCTGGTATTCTCCTTCATTCAAATTTAAACCCTGTGAGTATTTGCATTATGTGTGTGGCGCTTCACTCCAATTACAAAACACCATTTTGCAATCCTCCGAGTACAATGCATCAGAAGTGCTATATAACCATAAACAAACCTACTTAAAGCATAGCTGAGCTAAGCCTTCTTTCAAAGGTTTTACTAGATGAAAAATTTCTTTTCTGTGTTATTACCTTGAGCCTATTGTTCTTCCAAAATATCAACTGCATGTCTGAATGAAACATTTTTGCATATTTTTATTACAAAATTCTGTCTCCTTTTTCATTATAATGTAGTTTTTATGATGAATTCTACAGTCAAGGGCACAGATAGACGTTTCACACAATAAGATGTGATGGTATTTCGGCATAGTGAAGCCAGCCACAGTCAAAGAAAACATGTAGGTTTGCCTTTGACTTTAGTCTGAGCTTTCCAGTCACCACTGGATTTGCCTTTGGTGCTGGTAAAGACAAGCAATTAATCCATAATCCTCAGCAGGCTGTGATATATTGAAATCAGACCTTCTCTCACACCACTAACAACCACCATCAAAGTGTCAGCCTGTGGGAAACTCTGTCCTTCTATTTTCACTGTACTACTGTCCTGACGGAGAAGCTGTGAATGTTTGCCGCCTTTTCTCTCCTCAAACTTTCTTTATTTTGTCTACGACCTTTTCCCTTCTATCACTTGCAGGATCAGTATGCATTCTGCTCGCAGAGAGATTACCTCTCACCCTGTCAGCTCACCTTGACTTCGCCTGTCATCTCTCCATCTATTTTCAATGTGATATTTTCTTTCTCACCTCTTATTAGCTGTGCCCATCTGAAGTCTCTGTTGAGTACCCGTCTTTCTGTCTTCCTGTGTCTCAGACACACACACACACACGTTGAAGGACCACACAGTGTATGTTTGTGTGTATGTGCTCATTATTACTTGGTTATTATCCTCAAGATTTTCATGAAATCAAACTATTTTTAACAGGTATTACATTTATTTGCTTTCAGTAATTATGGGTCTATAGTAGTTTTAAAAAATGAGGGATTGACAGGAAAAGAATGCATTTAGGTAACGCAGCACAATTTTATCGTGTTGATAACAGCCTCACTGTTAGTGGCCACTCTCTTTACACCATAAAAGAGCTATGTTAAGTTACTGCAAACGCAAATGAAACATTTCCCACCTTCCTGTGTTTAATTAGCACAAGACAGGGTTGTTTTTATTGTGAAGAAGCCTCAGGAAATGCAATGTATATGTCGCTGCAGTTAGTGCTTATCTACAAAAAAATATGATGCTCAGTTTTGAAACTGATTCATCCATGGATCATTTCCAATTTTTGCTAGGGAGCAGTGGAACAAGAAGGACCAGCCATAGTAGAGCTTCTAGGTAAGGAGCTGCAGACAACAGGCTGCTCATGTCGAGTAACCAACTTTACTGTATCGTCCTGTTGTGTGGAAAACTACCCATGAGTTCAATATGAAATTTTGTGGTTAAAATGATTGACTTCTTCATTAAAACAAAATGAGTTTGTTTGGCTGCACCATAAACACATTTACAATTTGCTCCTCTGCTGTATTTCTGACAAATTAGCTGCTCAAGCAGTGTTTGCTGTAGTATTGTCATGGTAACGACTGTTATCACCAAATCAACCAGGACTGAAATCTTAAGGATTACAACTTTAATACAATAGCATGCAACATCCTAACCTTGGTGCAATAATGTGGAATTAACATAGTATTTTCTGTTGTATTTTCACTTTAACAAAAGTTATGTGTTGTTTCTTAATGTTAACTGCTGTTAATGATAATTTAAAATAGTTTATTGTAAGAATGTTACACCCATTTCCCCAGGGTTGGAAAACAAAAAAACAAAAAAAAAAATGTTAAGGCAGCACCATCAAGTAAACAACAGTAAACATTGCTGTCCTCTATACAAAGTCCCTGTCAGCCTGTCACCAACAAATATGTCACCTTTGTTGACCCTTAATTGTTGATCCCCCTTCAGCTATTCAGTGTCATTTTAAATACATGGATGCAGCAGCGAGATGAATCATCCCACCAAGCTGTGTAAAAATCAGATCAACAGTCTCTGAGCTATTGTGCATGACACATGGCTGAGCAAACAAATAATTTAAAGCCTCTCGTGCTTTTTCTGGTGTTTGCAAGTCTATCTCTTAGTGTGGAGCTGCATTAGGGAGGCTAGAGTTTATTTCTTGAGTCTTACTATGCAGTGTGTCACTGTGGTTTTTAGTGTCATGAACATGTTTACTGTAACCTATGCTGTTACAGACTTCAAATGCTCAGTGATAACTATACAAATACTCTATTGTCCCATTGTGTTACTGATTGAGCTTTATATTTGATTAAAGTTCAATCAAGTTTCAATATTTTGTCTAGATATATAAAATCACTAAAAATAAATCTGTCTCCAACCATAAGGAAACAATGTAAAATGCTCTGCAGAGATGCCTATGAAGTACAGTGTGGGTCAATTAAGAATTTCATATAAATATATCTGAAAATATAACACAGATAACAAGAATAGATCAGTCAATAAATATAATTCTTCTGTCTACATGTTGGCAATTAAATCTCTGTTTGATTCACATGTTAACACTCAGTCTTGTGTACAACCAGGAAGCACTCTTTTTTTATTATTTAACTGAGACCTTCCAAACATCTGCTGTAGTTCTCAGTGTCACACTTTGGGTTCTAAATTGGTAAATTTCTGCAATTAACCAGGAGGCATCAGCTTGGTTCCTGGTGGATTTTTGCATGAGCTAAACGCCATATGCTTCACTCAGAAATTCACTGCGCACGCACACACACACACACACACACACACACACACACACACACACACACACACACACACACACACACACACAC